>JARFIW010001005.1:0-31302 GCA_036346225.1 Platerodrilus igneus
AGAAACATTAATAGTGTGGAATTAAGGAACACGAATTGCACAGATACAGGAAGAATGAGTCAGGCAGGACCTTCGACGCGAGATCAGGATTTTGAGTACGGACGAACCAAGGAAAATTCTACGGATTAACGGATATGAGCACCAGCGCGAGTTTATTAAATATGAAATGGATAATGAATTAGGAAGACTTGAGAGAAACTTATTACCAATAATTAATTTAAAGGTGGAAAATAAAATAGTTAAAGTATTAATTGATACTGGAGCAGAGGCATCACTTGTAGCAGAAGAATTTGTTAAACGAGAGAAATTGGGGGATAAAGCGATAAAGATAGCAAGGTGTAATTTAGTGGCACCAAATAATAAGAGATTTCGTGTAATAAATGAAATGGTAATTCTGAGATGTGAAATGGGGAATAGAATATGGGAAAATGAGTTCATGGTGGTACCTGGACTGAAGATAGATGTTATATTTGGGATGAATATGATAGATAAGTTGGGGTTGAAGATAAATGCGGAATGCAAAGAGATTGAGTGTAATGGGAAATATATTAAATGGTATGAAGAGGGGAATATAGTAATAGAAGATGACTGCGTAAATATTAATCAGTTTAGTGAAGAGATAAATAATGGGGATAATGAAAGTGAAGAGATTAAGTGTCCAGATGATTTAAAAAATAGGGTGAATGTATTATTGAATAAGCATTCAGAATTAATTGGGTCAAAGTCGAGAATTGCCAAGGGTTATGTGCACAAGTTAGAAGTAATGAATGAGGAACCGTTTAACAATAAGATATATCCTATCCCAGTAGCATATAGGAATAGAGTGAAGGAAGAAATTGAGGAAATGTCACGTGAAGGCATTATAGAAAACTCCAGTACACATTTTGTGAATCCATTAGTCGTCGTGAAGAAAAATGATAATAGCATTAGGTTATGTTTGGATGCAAGAGATAAATAAGCGAACGAAGCCGCAATACAATTGTCCACCAACGATGGAGAGCATATTAGCAAGAATAGGTAATAAGAAAATATATAGCAAATTAGACTTAAAGAATTCATTGTGTTTGATTCCATTAGCGCGTGAATCAAGGAAATATACGGGTTTTTCGGTAGAAGGAAAATTATACCAATTTAGGGTGGTCCCGGTTGGTTTGTCCTCGAGCACGGATGCATTAGAGAATGTGATCAAGAATATTTTGGGACTGTATGAGGAATTTAGCATCCACTATAAGGATGAAATATTAATATTTAGTAATAGTGTAGAGGAACAATACGTACATTTAGAGAGAATATTATTAGAGTTGAATATAGCTAGTTTGAGGTTGAATTTAAGGAAGTGTGAATTTTTTCAAAGTAGGGTTAGATTTTTAGGATATAGGATAGATAATAAATATAGAATTGAAAAATATAGATTAAAAGGACCCAGATTTAAGAGTGAAAAAGGGGGAAGTTGAAAATAGATAAATTGAATTGGCCCATGCAAGGACAGATGAATAGATAAAAGGAAATGTAAAATAAATTATGAATAGGTATACATAGAGAAATAGAATAGGATTTGAACATAAGAATAGGCATAGGTAGGAATAGTATAGTATAATAGGACATAGGTATGGGATAAATAAAATGTAAATATGAGTTTAATAATGAAAAGGTTGAATTTCAATATGGAAATAAAATATAATAATTTCATACCAATGTGAGTTTAAGTTCACGTTGGGCAACAAAAATGGACATTGATATAAAATTTTATATTTTAATTTGGGGGAATTATGCTGTGATAAGGGGTTGTTTAAGGGTGCACGACATAGTGAAGGTCACTAGAGAATGAGTAATTAGAATAGGCAGCAGAAAATTGTAGTTATTTTAGGAAATAAGTAAGAAATAGAAGTAGATAGTAAGTAGGAAACACCCTGTGTACAAAGTAGAAATAGTTTTGGGCGACGCAGGAAAGACATAGGAAGACGCATAGTTGGCGTAGGAATGAGAAATACGAGTATTAAACGGATGGTAAAGATTAAATACCCTGTAGATAGTGTTCAGTTGACATAAGTAAAGCGAATAAGAATATTTTTCAGTGGAAGCACGCGTATAAATGATAAAGTATAATTAGACACGCATTAAGAAAAGAGTCTCAGACGATTAAGTAATACGGATGTGAAAATAGAGTTTCATGTAGCTAATATAATGCGTATAAAGATCTAACCATTTTGATAAGAGAAATGATTAAAAATTGCGTGAATCCCATGTAAACAATGAAAGTTTAAAGTAAAATTGCATCAGTTGTTTATGGAAAGGCGACTATTCTATCAAAATACAGCATGTTGATAAGTGAAGACACCTGCAGCCAGGTGGGCATTATGAACGAACGCAGAGCATTACATCAGAAAATATTCGAAATGAAATTATTTGATTGGTCCGAAGCAAACGACAGGTTCTAGACCACACCACGGATGCAGTGGGGATTCGAAACTATATTAGCAAGCACCGCGATAAGAAAGTCAGTTTTGAACTCAATGAAGGCCCAAGTGCATTGCCAGTAATACTGAATAATACGTAACAAGTGGTACAAAGTGAAATAAATGAGTGTGTATATGAAAATTACCGTTTAAAACGTAAGTAGGATTATTTTATGAATTAATCGTAAACTAAGACATAAAAATAATAGGGCTTCGAGGTCTGAGGGAAAATAGGCCAGAATGCTTGATGTTAAGAAAGATTACAATAAAACAATTTAAATGTCGAGGCGAAAGGAAGAACATAATCTTGAAGTATAGGGGTGAACGAATTACAATTTGAAGTCTATGGCAAGAATGATTAAAGTATAAAATTATAATTAATGGTGTTGGTCCATAATGGTGATAAGTTAAATGGAATCGAAAATTGGGGAAGATTAATTTTAATGGAAGCGTCGTCGTAAAAAGATAAAACCAGGTCAGATTGTTAGTTATAAGGCATCTGTTTTTCTACAAGAATTTTATTTTATTTTTAATATCAAATTGGCTAAATATTATATGCTTGTAAACAAGTCAACAAAGGGTTGAATACGTATTGAAATAATAATAAGAAAACGGATTTAGAATATTCTACATTTGTTGGTAAAGATAATGAGTTTTCTTTGGTGACTTTGGGTTTTTAGTACAAATTAAATGGTTGTTGATAAATGAAATTTATAAAGGTAAATTAATTTGAAAATGTATTGTAAATAACGTCAAAGCTGTACATAAAGCATTAGTTTCATTAAATGGGATCCAAACTTACTGAATTTTTATAATTACAAATATATGCTAGCCGAGGTCATAAGATTGAAATAGTACAGAGGAGGAGCCACAAATTAAGTAGGGAAGAGATAACCCGCAAGGCGGTAACTTGTTGAATTTTGTCATTGGTCGATAAAGTTGTTTATGATAAATTCCAGTTGATAGCAACGTTAAGAAACAGCTGGAGGAGGAAATAATCACAAGCTGTAGGAAAGATTAAAATGGTGGTTCAATAATTTAATTTAGTATTATAGCAATTAAAATAAATAGGTCGCTCAACGTAAGGACACGTGATATTACAGAAATAATAGGTCGACCCACTAAAAGGAGTATTACAGCAATAAATATATATATATATATATATATATATAATTCCACTTTTTTACAAATCGAATTTAGTACTTGAAAACATGCGTGTTGTAAAACAATCAACACCTTTAACCATAAACAATAATGACATTGGCGTGCAATCCTTAGCTAAAAAGAAAAAAACATAGCATTCTTCTACCTTCACATATTCGATGTCTAGTTGTTGGTCCATCAAATTGCGGTAAAACCAACGTTATGATTGAGTTGATAGAACATTCTAATGGTTTAAAGTTTGAAAACGTATATGATTATTCTAAAACACTTTATCAACCAAAGTATCAATACCTTGAAAGTCTACTGTGACCAATAAAAGAGATCAAATATTATACATTTTCCAGTTCTGATAATATTATATCACCATCTGATGCTCGAAATAATTCTATATTTGTTTTTGATGATGTAGCTTGCGATAAACAAGGTATCATTAGGGAATACTTTAGTATGGGGCGTCATAAACAAGTAGACAGTTTTTACCTTTGTCAAAGTTATACTCGTATACCTAAACACTTACTACGTGATAATGCTAATCTTTTAGTTTTATTTAAACAAGATGATTTAAACTTAAAACACATATATGACGATCACGTCATTACAGACATGAAGTATAATAAATTCCGTTAAATATGTGCTGCTTGTTGGCAAGACAAATACGGTTTCTTAGTTGTAGACAAAGATAGTGATCCAGGTCAAGGAAGGTACCGAATATGTTTTGATCACTTTATACATATTTAAACCTTGAGAGACGCAAGTATCGTTAGTATCGAAGAATTTTTTTATTACAAATAAACTTTTTACGCAATGAACAAGGAGGCGATAAAACTTAAAAGTATTTTAATTAAGAAAAGAAACATTGTAAAAAACAAATTGCGCCAGTTAAAAGATAATGAAGTCGTCCAAGTGGAATCAATCTTACCCATAACATCGCGATTAGAAACTATTGCTAATAAACTGGATGGGGAAAGTGTGGTAAAGAAAGAAAAATTTAAAAAAGAAGAAGAACTGCCTCATAGCAGTGTAAAAAAAATTAAACTTAAATTGCTAGAAAGGAACGTTGACTATATTGATTCGCCGGTTATTGCTCAGCATATACCGAATATAAAAAATGTTGCCATAGAGGAAGATGATGATGAGGATGTTGAGAATGAATACGAAGCAGAAGTTAATCGAAATGCACAAGAAGCCCAGGAATATATACAAAGCTATGCCGATTCACCTGGTATGACACATTATCTCGAACAGCTACATCCGCTACCTCGAGAATATATTTACAATATGTTTAAAGATGTCAAGAACGAATTTGATCATAAATATGGTATTAGGTTTAACCCTGATTCAAATGGTCTTATAATAGGTAATTCGAATTTCGCGTTGGATGATGAAAATGTTCTAATAAATGATTTGAAATATAAAGGTACTCCTTGATTATACGAACTACTGTTTAAAAAATATCCTGTCGGGTACAGTCCGCAAGATCTAAAGTCGTACATTGATATTGTGAAAAGAACAAATGTTAATAGAAGATATTATTCTGAAACAGAACAAATTTAGGGTAATACTTCATATAAGTACAAAAATATAATGTCTACATTAAACATACTTCCCCAAACACCCCGTAGACCTAGAACATTACCCTATAGAAAGCGTCTTGGAGACGGTATGACAATGGAAGTATCAAACAACGCTATAGATTATTTATATTGGAGTGATCCCAATGAACTTGTTGATAGATTACGGCTTTTAGTTTCATCTCAGACTGCTGGACACACAGGTCACGGCAACGAAATAAATTCGATCATTGAAGAATTGCGTGAGGCGAAAGTGATTAGATGATATGACAATTGACAAATTTGGAAAGCACTTACATAACCGTAAAATAGATATAAGTGAACAGGAATATGAAAACAAAAGTGAAGGTTTTGAAACCTTGATTGAGTACAACTTACATATGCTACATTACATGGTAGTAGCAACGTTTTACTCTAGTACATTTCTCGACGGTGACAAGACATTCCTTATTTTCAACATTAAACATAATTATGAATTTCCTTATGAGGAAGCAGTCATTGAGAACTTTAAAGGATACCCGCAAGACATTGAAATTCTTATAAACGAAAAAAGTTATGTAATTGCACAGTTACAAGGATTTTTGCTTAAACGTATGGATGTAATCAGCTTTCGTGACAGCGGTGCTATCATAAACAATACCACAATGTTTCTTGATTTTATATTAAAAGTTCCCTTCAAAGCAAGTGGAGCCCGCGACATTCAAACATAGAAGTATTTATTAAGTGTATTTAATAAATCCTGATTAGAAAAAAGGTATTATGATAGTTGCTCAATCAAAAGTGAAAGAGGATATAGTAAATGAACTTCATAAACCAGCAAAAATAAATTTCAAAAGACGCAAAGTGATAATAAAAGGTTTAAATGACCTTCTTCAGACCGATTTGATTGAAATGCTACCATATTCGCACACAAACAAAGGATTTAAATACATTTTAGTAGTTATTGATTGTTTCTCCAAATACGTATGGGCTGCACCACTTAAAAGTAAAACGGGTACTGATGTTACTGCTGCAATGAAAACAATTTTAAATAAATTTAAAAATCCACCAAGAAATTTGCAGTCTGATTTTGGTAAAGAATATTATAACAAACACTTTCAATCCTTAATGCAGACATATGGCATAAACCATTATAGTGTTTTTTCTACAAAGAAAGCATGCTTTGTGGAACGTGTAATTAGAACTTTAAAGGGAAAAATGTGGCGCTTGTTTAACCTGAATGGTTCTTACAATTGGATAAAAAATTTAAGCGATATTGTGAAACAATACAACAATACAGTTCACAATACTATCGGAGTCAAACCTGTAAAAGTTGATAAATCAAATGAAAAACTGTTCTTAAATCATCATTTACCCGCATCAAACTTGCAACCAAAATACCAAAATATTCAATTAAAGACAGTGTGAGGATTAGTAAACACAGGGAAGCATTTACGAAAGGTTACACGCAAAACTGGTCAAATGAAATTTTTAAGATTAAAAAGGTAAACGTAATCAATCCGACAATATATATATATATATATATATTAGAAGATCAAGACGAAAAAAAAATCAAAGGTGCATTTTATGAAACGGAGTTGCAAAAGGTTAAACATCCAGGAATCTACCTGGTTGAAAAAGTCCTAAGAAAGAGTGGAAATAAAGTATTTGTAAAATGGTTAGGCTTCTCTAACGTACACAATAGCTGGATCGATATAAATAATGTTTGCTAGAAGTTGTTATAATAATAGTTAATAAGGCTAACATTGTAAAATTATATTAAAATAAATAATACAGACAAAATCTTTCTATTGTTTTTTTATTATTATAAAGCTATTCTTTTAATAAAAAGGAATTTTGTAAGGCTAACATTGTAAAATTATATTAAAATAAATAATACAGACAAAATCTTTCTATTGTTTTTTATTATCATCAAGCCACTCTTTTAATAAAAAGGTATTTTGTTTTGCGCATTGCAGATTTTTATTGCTGTGTCTACAACAATGGATGTTATATTTTAAACGATTGTTGATTTTTAACTCCGATAGCTTAGGACAACCTAGTGCAAGCATATCAGTTACAAAGTTTTGTATTATATATGTTTCAATCAATTTCTTCTTTTCTAGACCCTTCACAAATACTTCTTCACCGGGTCGGATAATTTGCTTCAAATAAAGCGCTATATATGATGACACCATTCCAGCCGTTGAAGATCCATCCCAAGAAAGACCATGCATATTCCTTGTCACCCAGTCGTTATGTTTTATATGATCTTGACTCAAACAACTAGACTGCATTGGCAGTTTAAAAATTTGATGCCAAACATCACCTAACAACAAGTCCAAAACCGCAATTTCTTTGCACACAAACTCGTTTTTCTTGTATTTAAATCCCTGAATATCAATTATATACATGTTTGTATGTAAATATATGCAGTAAACTTCGACTAATTAAATTAATATTAGGAGCAATCTCCTTATATAGCAGATTACCACCATCTGCGTACTTTGCCAACCCACTTTTCAACCTATCACAAGAGTGAACACATTTTGAATTAAAACCGGCCCATGTGTATTTGCAGCCTCTAAACATAAATAAAAAACATAAATCAGAATCCACTTTAATTAAACACAATTGACTTGAATGCGATATTTTGCATCTGTCATACTTTATAACTTCTCGCTAGAAAACCAAATTCAAAACATCTACACACATTTTCTCTGCACTTACATTTTTCAACATACGTGTGTTTTGAAGTATGTATGTTCCATTGAAAGTAATATAAAGCCGATCCTAATTCAAAACGTGCCCACAAGTATTTTACATTTAAAAGTATATAAGAATTCATGTTTTCACATTTTACATTAAAAGTATATAACGCCGATCCTAATTCAAAACGGTGCACGTGTAACTTCTCGCTAGAAAACCGAATTCAAAACAGCTACACACATTTTTCTCTGCACTTACATTTTTCAACATACGTGTGTTTTGAAGTATGTTTCATTGAAAGTAATATAAAGCCGATCCTAATTCAAAACGTGCCCACAAGTATTTTACATTGAAAATATATAAGAATTCATTTTTTCACAATTATTTTTCATTGGAATGTTTTCACAACTATTTTACATTGAAATTATATAAGGCCGATCCTAATTCAAAACGGTGCACGTGTATTTTACATATGGAAAATACGTCTGAACACGTTTTGAATTAGGACCGGCCCTACCCCTCTACTATACTAAAAGATGCTGGAAATCTTATACCGATCGATTCCCACATTCGCTTTATAAACCAACCTGCCACAATACAATATATTGCATCGCAATTACCCAAGAGTTGTAGTAATATGAAATATCAAGAAGCCCTTGAAAATTAATTCATTTGCCATACAGTTCCCATTTAACCTAAATAAACAATAATAAGTAATAGACCTACTTCGGGTATATGAAATAGATTATTTGCACAAACACCCCTACATAATAATGCATTGGAATACAGTTATTGATTTGTAATTGATTTTTTTGTTGTTGCAGATTTGATTATGAACTAGTCCAATGCGCGGCCTTTGTTTCAGACAAATAAAACTGTGATACGATTTGAATTTGCACATTTATCACCTTTATGGTACCAACTACCAACACCAACGAAAACAACCCCAGTTTTAGAAAACATCACTGAAGACCGAGTTTCCATCGCTATAATTTGATAATCTATAAGCAATCTTTAATGCTTAGAGGAACCATTCCATATTGCAAAATACTTGGGCATCTTTTCGTATCAAATTTATATTAATGTCCCTATTCACTACCAACGTTAGTACCATTCTATACGAACGCTAATAGCGTCGCGTTAAAGACGTTGAAGACTGAGCTTTCTTTTGTCAAACTATACAGAGCGTAAAAACACCGCGTGATTAACGCGACGTTAGCATGAAGTCTGACTATTGCAATGCAAATTGAATTTTTGGTTGCTAGTGCAATGTTAAATATTTTCGTGCCCACAAAAAAAAATTTAAGTTTATCTAAACACACTGGGGAAGTTCCTATATGAACGAGTAACCTAGGATAAAATTAGTTGGACAAAGGCTCAAAGAAACCTCCTATAGAGATGCCAGCTAGTAGATGATTAGCTCTGGATAGATCAAAAGACGTGCAGTGGGTTTTACTGACAACTAAACACAAGATAAATAGTGCCATCGTATTTTTGAATACAACTACTAATTGCCTAAGGGAAAAGCGAAAACCTAAATCATACCTCTCTGAAACAACTTAAAGTACTTACTTAAGCGGCACTTGGAAGGAACACTAGGAACATCGACGTTTAATCTGTAAATATATAAATACTAACTCTTAGACATTGTCTGTGCCCGAAATATAGATGACCAATAATGTTTTGAATAGCAATAGACCTTATTTTGTGTATATTAAATATTTTATTTCACTTTTAGGATTTAGATCCTACTGTTAAAATTTTCTTTGTTTTACTCACAACCTTTGAAATCATTAATATAAATATCTGTCTCAAAATAAATTATATTTTATTAATCGTTTCATTTAAATTTGAAAGAATCTACAATATCTACATTTATGTGCACATTTGCATGTCAGCATTTTAAGAACAATAGAATTTATTAATAATAGTCTCTGATCATATTCACATAACTTTACTGTTTATTTAATTTCAGACATAAATTGAATTTCTGAATATTTCACCTTATAAAATTGATTACATGTAAATATTTGTAATCGCTCACAGTACTGTAATCGACCTTACACGAATTTATTACAAATCTTTTTTATAATAATGCAAATTTCTTGAAGGACAAAAGTTAAATTTACTTTTTATTTGAAAATACAAATGATATATTTTTAATATGCTGAATAACAAGATTTAGTTTAAATAATTCAAATTCTCATAATTAACGAATTGAAATTTAGCTTTGTGATAACATTAAGAACAAGTTGAAAATGCAAGGCATTGTCGCAACAAACTTCCAAATGTAGACTTACTTTAAAACAATTTAAAGAAATTAAAATTATTATGTTGTAATAATTATAAGTATTTAGATTAAATACAAAAATTTATAAACAACAAAAGAAACATTTTAATATATTTTATTTTATTGAATAAATATTTTAAAAGCTATATATTAGTTCTCATCAATAAGATAAGAAATTTTTTTTTTTTATATGAATCTAATTATTTTCGGTAATCAAAATTTAAACAATGTCTATAATATTGGAATAATTGGCATGAAATGCCATAAATTGTTCAAATATGTGTCGCATATTGATTTTAAACTTATTTAAAATTTTAATTATCCCTGTGGATTTTCCCGGGGGCTCGGCGTCCCCGTGGCCCGATTTTAACTGACATCAAAACTTAAGCTCTGGACACCGAGCTGAATCGATTGATGTATCACACATTGATGTTCGACCATTAAAAAGGCCTCGGACACACAGACACACAGACAAATAGATTTCATAAACGAACGAAGTTCGTTGAAAATTATTTTAGGTTGACAATATAACTATACTTGTATAAGTTCAGTCTAATCATAGAAAAGTTAGAAAGCTCATACCATCTGGTAAACAGATGTTTATATCGAAAATTACTGAACTGCTTATTTCAGAATCTTCACCTGAATCAATATATTCCAATCAAATATTGAAATCCCATCTACTGAATTCTAAAGTCATAAAATACTTTTATAACCTAAAATGTATAATTTCTTCAAACTCCATTTCAGGAACCGGACCAAATCCAATTTCAACTGCACCAAAAATTCTAGAACAATACCAATAGTTGCACTGCAGAAAGTAAACAGCATTGTATCATATCTTTTGGATGTCATATTTACTACAAAGTGTTTTAAAAATTCGACTTGCAAACTGAGATCCATTGTCACACATTATAAACTGGGAAACACCAAATACGAGAAAAACGTCTTCTTCAATAAAACGTTCAATATGCTTAGCTTTTGCACCATACAAAGGATACAAAATAGTGTACTTAGGGAACCAATCTCCCACTACTAATAGCCGTTTATGACCAAGCTTCGAACGAGGTAATGATCCCATTAAATCAACAGTCAAAACCTGGAAGGGAAACCTCACTTCTTTCTCTTTACCCATTGGACCAAAAAGGGCAACATTCAAAATTATTTGTGCACCGTATACCAAATATTTTCGACAAAATTTTACTATATCCAAATTTATCTTGGGCCAGTAATACGTTTCCTGTATCCCAGCTAATGTTTTTGCATATCCAAAATATACTGCTGTAGAAGGATTTTAACCCGAGCCAATAATTTCCTTTCTTTATTTCAAAGGCACTAAAATTTTCCATTCACTCAAGTTTGACGATAGCGGTATATAAGAGGGTAGAAATTTGAAGACAAATTCATTGTCAACTTTCCACTGAAGATAACTGCGGAAAAGACAAAATTTTATTTCTCAACGAGACATACCATGCATCCATATTATCTAATTTTACTTCAACAAAATTTATTTCTGACCTTTCTTCTGGCATTGCACGACTAAGACAATCGGCACTACACTAAATTTTCATTTTCTATGCACTAAATTGAAAGTGTGCTGTTTCAACCGTACAGCACGTTTCGCTAATTTGCCATTTGGATTTTGAATATTATTCAACCATAACAATGAAAAATGGTCAGTCACGACTGTAAAACGAGTTCCTTCAATCCACGGTCGAAAATTTTCTATGGCAAATATTAGCGCTAAACATTCTCTCTCTGTCACTGAGTAGTTCCTTTCCACTTTCTTAGGAGTTTGCTAGCATAAGAAATTACATGTTCAACACCCTCCATCTCATGAATTTAAACCGCTTTGAGAACAGTGTCACTCGCATCATATTCCACAATAAGCTTTAAATGTTCTTCAAACGAAGAAGAGACTGTAACGGTTCAATCCTTTTCCGTTCCAAACTGCAGCGATTCCTGTTCAGTAAGTTTGCGAATTCCGTGTAATTTATTATTTCGTAGTAGGACCAATTGAAATTGTTTCCTTATTCGAATGTCAGAACGCCTCTTTTAATATAGGCAGTCTTCCAATGTCTGTGGAATTGTTATTATGCGAATGTTGTGATTTGACATTTTGACAGACTAATTTTATTTCTGTTGCCATCCAAATTATACGATACAAATCTGTACGTTCATTAAGTGTGCTACGTAGCAAAAGCGTGTAGCTTTATTTCAGGTTATTCTGTGTGGAATTGTCGCTCAATGCTACAAGCTATGTTGGTATTTAAAACAATCATAGACACGAGGATGTTTTTTGTGATAGCTGTTATCAATATCTATAAATTGAATGGGACAGCTGTTCTCGATCTTATTATTCTTCCTCAACCGTTAGCACAAAGGGTTGAATGGTTGTAGAATGTGAAAGTACTGGGTTGCTGAATATATTTCCAAGCCAGGGTACATGTTGTGAAACAATACTGTGTGTTGCTCACGGAGGAATTAATGTGGCGTCTGTAATTAAACGACCTCCGATAATATTTAATTATTCAAGTGGTGAAATCTTAACCACAGATGAGTGAATAATTGCGAATACCAATACTTACATTAGCATTTTAGGATGCTTATCGTGCCTGTATAATATTGTTGGTTATTGGGAAACTTCCCTTATAATTTACACCGCTAACAAGCGTAAGTAGATTGTCACATGTTAAGCTCTATTTAATTATGTGTGTACAGGATTTTTTTTGTTGGTGTATCTTTCTTGCGAGTGTTTTTGTCGCAAGCACTGTTATGGTGTTTATTTTATGTATATGGGTTTTGTCCTTCACGCTCTACGGTCAGTGAACAATGTTGGTCTCAGGCCGCTACATGCTGGCTTCGTGCTATGCCTAAGGAATCCGAATATCTAGGGGTGACCAAAATATAAGTAGAATTACACCTGCCGTAAGAGATTTAAACCTTTATTTAGTGTATGTGGTATAGACGGTGTTTTTTTTTGTGTTACCTGAGAATATAAAAATATTCAGGAGTTTATGTATAAGGAGATCTTGTTTTTTTGTAATGTGGAAGGTTTGCCATCCAGGCGCTCAAGTTTTAAGGTTGTGCTTTAACTATTACCATAATTAAAACCGTTAAATGTTTGGTTTCCATTTATAGCCGGGGGAAAGTGCACGTTCCCAGGGATTAAACAATGTAGCTAACCTATATCAATTTTTTTTTAAGGAGACTGAGCGCTTGTGGAACGTTAGTATAGTAATTACCTAAGTAATTATTCAGGGAATATTTATTAATTTATTTTATGTGTGGGGCAAATCTTACTATATGTAATATTCAAGGGATGAATTTACTTAACGGTTACTATTAGATGTACATATGTATAAATATTGTTGGGACGCTTCATAGGTTCAGTGCTGAATTGTTTAATGTATGAATCACAACTGATTTATGATAAATATACTACCAACCTTTGTTGAGTTTGTGCAGAATTACTAAGTCCGAAGAGAACACAAGTGAATCTATCTGTCCTTTGGAGACAACATTAAAATCCGTGATATCCCTAGAACATTTTGACAATGGAATTTGCCAAAAGCTTTTACGCAAATCCAAGCTAGAAATATAATTTGCACCCGAAGTAAATTAGGAATCCTTTCAATATTTGCCAGCGGATAACTATCATGTTTGGTAACATCGTTCAACATTTTATCATCGAACCAAAATCTATATTCATCACTGTCTTTCTTTTTGACCAACAAAACTGGAGAACAATATGAACTAATACAGGGTTCTATTGCACCTCACTTTAACATATCGTCTAACTCTTTATTCGATATTTAACTCATATATGGTGACAAAACATATGGCTTCTTTAGAACTGATGGAGCGTTTACTGTATCTATAAATATATCAATTTTATTTATACTATCTAGTCTTTGCTCACTACTAATTTTATCATACGAATCTATAACTTCTTGGGCTAACTTTTTTTGTTCAACAGACAACTCCTCTGAACTAAATAATTTTTCTTCATGGATCAAAGACACTGAAGGTTGACCTAAGCAAGATATACAATTTCCTAAGTTATTTCGAACATATCATGAATTATTTCTAAAGTCCACTATAATGCCAAGCAATTCAGCAAAATCACTACCAAAAATAAATGAGTGTGGTAGTAAAGGTACTACCAAAGCATTTAGAACGCGATATTCCGTTCCTACATAAATTGCTAAATCAACTGAACCTTCTACTGATTTCAAAGAACCGTCAATAGTAGACATTCCTTGTTTATTAGACTTAAAAACTGTTACATTTATCATATTAATTAATGGAATATCAAGAGATCCTACTATTGTTGTAAAATCAGAGCTAAATATACCTATTGTCTCTCTATCTATCAAATTATCTTTTATATACAGACGATTGTCATATGGTTTCTTTGCCAATAATTCCTTAGCTTTAGGTTTGGCATATGTTTTATAAAAATTTTCTTACAATGTTGAAGCCACTGCGACCAATGGGCATCACTAAATAAATACTTTTTGCGACACAGCATAACTGTAGCTTTAGTATGGGAAACAGGAAATTCGCTACTTAACTTCTGTTATATTATTCGTATTTTTGAACACGATGGACAATAAATACTAATAACGCCTGTTTGACCACAACTAAAACAAAAAATCCTTTTAGGTGCTCTACAATATCTAAACAAATGTCCTATTTTTGAAAAATTCTAACACACTATATTATTTTTTAAATAGTTACCAAACGGGTCGCTAACTGTTACTACTGGGTATTTGAATTAAGGACTTTAACTTGAAAATTATTGGATTTAATTTTATAAACATGAGTTCTAAAAGATGACTACTATGACTACTATCTGAAATAAGTTGTTTCATTCTAACTTGTGACTTCAAATTATTATTAACTCTTTGGTTACTACACGAGATAGATTTAAGTTGTTGGAAGCTTCTTTTAAAAAAGTTTATTTCCAATAACACTTCTATCAAATTTATTTTAATTCTATCATTACAAAAATTGTTTATTTCTTTTACAACAAATTGAACGTTTATGTTCATTAATTGAAGTTGAAAAACAAAAATATTTCATGTTAGTGAATCAATAATTACGAATGAGTAGCTTGAACCACCAACAATGTTAAAGTTATGAAGTTCGAAGACTGACTGGCGATCAAGGCTCTTTACATTTAACATGAAGGCTTTGGTCTCACAATATTTTGTAGGAAAGTGCAGATCTTGCTGTCTGCTATTTCTAGATAAATCATACATTATCTTATTCTAAGTAATTATAAATGAGTCTGCGTGATTACAGTTTATTGTTTCTTCACCTGTGGTATTAGGTTGCATTTAGAACACAAAGTAGTCGTTTCCTATTCTTATTACTGATTTTAACTCTGTTGACACTTAATATATAACCTTCATTTAATACAATGTAACATGTTATTACTAAGACATAATAATTACGTTTATTTTATATACATTTTAATATGGGGAATATGTAACTCCTTTCGACTCAGATAAAAATTAAGGGTTGGTACTTAATTTTTAACACTCGATGTCCCTAAAGGTTCATATGTGGTTTGTTTGTCTTTCATTTTTGATACGTTGATCTTATATCTAATATACATTTTGTACAATAAGTATACAGCTAATAATAATAATAAAATAATCAATAAAATTGTCCAAGGACTAATTTTATCACAGTGTAACTATGACACTTTTAGTTCGTTCAAATGTTCTTTGTAATTGTCTATTAACTTTACTCCGTGGTTGAGATCGTCGAGATCTAGATGTTCTAGTTGCATCAGTTTCTGGATAATTCCGCTGTTTTCGTTTTGGATTTTGAATTGTAGTTCGGATAGGTTTGCAAATTTTTTCGTCTCTGCAGGGTTTTGATATACTCAAATAGTCTCATTTTTTAATTTTAAATAACAACCATTCCTTATGGTGATCACTTTGCTTTCAATTAGGGTTAAACTATTTTCGTCTTTGTTGGAATTGGCGGTTGCTATCACTTCTTGCTGAAATACAGCAATCCACTTGTTGTCCATAACTTTTGGATTTTCATGTCTGTAATTTGTACTGGTTTTGGCATGCAATTCTTGTAATGACTAGAAAATCATAATAATTGCACTTCGCAAGGGCTATCTGTTTATATAGCTGTTTTCATTAGTAATAGACATAAGTATTGGCCACTTCTTTGCATTTTTCATTTGCTAATCTATACCTAAGTTCATTTAGGGAAATGAACTTGGTGTTAGGGATAATAATTTGATATGGACTATTAACTTTCATGGGGAAAGCAAATGAATGATAATAATTATAAGGGTTAATCTCTACAATTGGAATTTCTATTAAAAATTTAATTTCATGATTCTCTACATAACCTTTTTCTATGGCTACTTTTTCCAATACAAGTGTCTTAGATTCTGTTACTTCAAAAAATAACTTACTATGAGTTATAAATGATTTAATTTCTAATAAATCAAGCGGTTCGATAATATTAGCATGTAAAGTATTTAATTTAGTTAATGTTACAGCATTTTCCAATGTAGCTAAAATTTGTTAAATTACAGTGAGGGTTGCTATCATTTGATTGAATATCTTGTTAAAACTTATTAAATTTCTCATTCCTAATATTGTCGTTTGCATGCTACTTTCAAGGGTTATTATTTCACTTGTTATACTGTCCTGGCTCTCTAATAATTTTCGGAGTGTATCGTTAAATTTTACTATAGTTGATTGAGTTAAACAAATTTTATTTCTAGCAACAGTTTTTATGCCACTCTGGTTGTCAATCAATTCTTGTATTGCATTGTGGTATCGTTCTGCATCTTGTTGTCTAAATTACCTGTGATAGCTTTTATAATATTACCAAATACATTAATAAGTTCTCTTTTCTGTCGTGCGGTTTGATCTGTTGGTATTAATCGATTGAATTTGTCGTCTGTGTTCTTTAGGATATTTTCCATTATACTTTTGTAATTAATCATTTCTATCGCATAATTGTTTTCAAATCTGGCTGTGTTCATTAATTTTTTCAGTCTGTCATAATTGTTTCTAATTATACGAAATTCTCGTTTAGTTCAGTTAAATCAAATTTCGGTGCAAAAGTCCAATAGTCTGTGTTTTGCATACTTCCCAACTATACTGGTAGTATACCAGAGTTGTCTTTTATATCTTCTACTACTATTTTGTTGTCGTTCGTTCTACCTGGGTGGAGGTTGACGGCAACGGCGAAGGCTGTCCATCTGAAATTACACGGTGTCTTAAATTCTTTAAATGGATATACCTTATGGTTTTTTCCGTTGTCTGCTACTGCTACATTTTTTTCTTAAATCTATGTGATTTTAAATGGGCCTAAATCCTGGGGGCCGTTTTGTGTCGTTTACTTTTAAAGTTTCTTTCATAAACGGTCTGTCCTACTGCGAATATATTTATATTGGTGTTTTCATTGCAGGTTTTTGTAATACGCTCCTTATGGCTATCTAATTTATTTTTGACTTTACCATAAGTCATCATCATTAGGTCTTCAGTCCTGGAACTGGTTAAACGCGTACCATCATTGTTTCCTATTCTGAATTAACCTACAGATTTCCCTGAAATTTGCACACTCTGCATTTATCACTATCTGATCTAGGCCTACATTTACCTCCTTTTTCCTATCTTTGCTTGTAATATATCCCATACTATTCCCCAAAAATCCCTTAAAACGTATTCTGTCCTTCTATTCCTCTTATCTTTTTCCCCAGATATCCTTGTTCCCCTACTATTTCTATAACCTATTTGTTATTATCTTTGTCTGTCCATGCTATCGTCCTCCTACATCTGAAGCACAGCATTTCAAAAGGCTGCTACCGTTTTTCTGTCTGCGTTTCAGACTGCCCGTATTTCATAAGCATACTGTGCTGCGCTCCACACATATGCTTTCAACAATTTTCTTCTTGTTCTATGTTTGTTGTCTTTCCTCATAGGCGCTGTTCTTTCTTGTTAGATGCAGCTCGGTCACCTTCTATTGTTTTACAATTATATACCTTATTTCTCCGACCTGCAGTGGTTGTGAACGGAGGTAAGCAGCCTGTGGCTGCCAAGTTCCCCCAACACTTAGCCATTTACCGATTTAATATATTTTCCAATATATATTTCTTACAGTCAGCATTATTTGCAGATATTTCGCAACCAACAACTAGTTGTTTATACTAATCATCAGATTTATCTGCGCTTATTTTTTCGTCATTAGGTTTTCTGTCTCAAAACTGGTTCGACATGTACCTGCACTTATTTATATTCTGAGTTTGCCTACATAGTTCCCTGAAATTCTCACACAGCATGTGTATGCAGCTCGTTCCCCTTCTATTGTTTTCTAATTTTATGCCCTATTTCATCGAGATTCAGTGAAGGGGGTTAAGCAACCTGTGTCTGCCAAGATCCCCCAACACTTAGACATTGCCGAAATAAAGGTTTTCCAGTAAATCCGTTCACCCACTTAACATTATTCCAGAATATTGCCCAACCAATTCTTGTAGTTACTTATAATAATCATCATGTTTAAGCACAGTTATCTTTTCGTCATTAGTTTCTCCATCTTGGGATTGGTTGGATGCGTACCTCCATTGATTTCTATTCTGGGCTAGCCTACACATCTCCCTGAAACCCCTACAGCCTACATCTTTTACTATCTGTGTGCAGTAGTCTAACCTATGTCTGCCTCTTCTTCTCTTTTTTCCTATCTCTACTTCTAATATAATCCGCACTATTCCCTCATGCCGTAGTATGTGGCCTATCATCCTATCTCTCCATTTTCTACCGTTTTCCGCATATTTCCTTCTTCCCCTACCATTTTTAGTACCTCTTCGTTCTTAACTTTGTCTGTCCATGATATCTTCATCATACGTCTGTAGCACAACATTTCAAAGCCTATACCTTTTTCTTGTCCGCTTCTCCTACTGTCCAGGCTTCACAGCCGTACAGTGCTGTGCTCCACATATATGTTTTAAGCAATTTTTTCCTTGTTTCTATGTTTGTGGTGTTTGTGCACAGTAGTTGCTTTTGCTTGTTAAATGTAGCACGACCTTGTGCTAATCTTTGTTTTATATCTTTTGTGCTTTTCCCATCTTGCGTTATTTGGCTTCCTAGGTAGCAGAAATCCTTAACCTCTTGTAAGTTCGTGTTACATACTTGTATTATTGTCTTTGATTTATGTTCCCCACCTTTGCATACTAGAACTTTAGTTTTGTTAATTTTCATACGGCATCTCTCTGTTAGAACCGTTTCCATTTCATTAAGAGCAGCTTCTAACTCTTCCTTGCTAGACGCTAATACCGCTATATCATTTGCAAATCTAAGCATATCAATTCTTTGTCCCTGCATAGTAATTCCAAATGTCTTCCTGCATTTGACAGTATTTATTGCCTCTTTTATGTACAAGTTAAAAATCAATGGGGATAGGGCACATCCCTGTCTCACCTCTTTCCTAATGTTTACTTCTCTACGTCCTTGCTCTAATTTTATTACTGCTGTTTGCTCTTTGTATAAGCTATGTACTATTCGTCTATCCCTATAACTCATTCCAATCATTTTGAGTATTTCAAACATTTTTTTCCATTTTACATTGTCGAATGCTTTTTCCAGATCTACAAACCCTATATACACGATTTCCCCTTTTTCTATTGTTTTCTCCATTATCACTCTCAGAGCTAAAATAGCCTCCCGTGTTCCCCTGTTTCGCCTAAACCCAAATTGGTCTTCTCCTAGTACTTTTTTCGCTCGTTATTACATTCGTCTTTGCAGAATTCTAGTTAATATTTTTGACACATGTGCTGTCAAACTTATTGTTCAAAAATTTTCACATCTATCCGCGCTCTTCTGTTATGGTATAGTTACTATGATGCTACGTTTGAAACTCTTTGGGTATCTCGCCTGTCTCGTACATATAGCTTACAAGTTGGCAGAAACGTTCTGTTACTGCTAGTCCAGTGGCTTTTAGAGTTTCTGCTTGCACCTTATCTGTACCCGGCGCCTTACCACTTGTCAGACTCTTTAATGCTAATTCAAACTCATCTCTAAGTATAGGATATCCCAAGTCATCAATTTCAATGTCTGATTCCTGTTATAATGCAGTTAGTTCCTCTCCTCCATATAAATTCCGTATATATTCTTGCCATCTACCAACTTTCTCTACGTTTTCTATGACGTTTTCTTATGCGTTTCTTATACTTTTGCTATACGATTTTATATCCCTAAAATTCAGTCTGATTAATTTGTATGCTTCGTCTGTCTTTCCTATTTCCATCTTCGTTTGCACCTTTTTGCACTTTTTATCAATCCATTGTTCTTTAGCTTTCCTGCATTTTTGAATAATTTCCCATTTTATGGCTTTGTATCTCTGTTTTCCTGTGTTGTCTGATTTATTTTTGTATTTTCGTCTTTCTTCTATTAAATTTAGGATATCCTTTGTTATCCATGGTTTCTTATTTTCTTTTTGTATATACCCCAGAATATCTCTGGCCGCCATGTCTAGGTTGGATTTAATGTTATTCCATTCTGTTTCTACTTCCTTAGTTTCAGATATTTTCCCGATATCTTTGAGCAATACATTTGATTTTTTTCCAATCTTTCTTGAATATCTTTATCTTTTAGTTTCTTTAAGTCCAAGCGCCTTTTTCCGTTTCCTTTTTTCACATTCTTAAATTTAAGTGCGGCTTTCATAATTACGATGTTGTGGTCAGTATCTATATCTGCTTCTGGGTAGCTTCTACAGTCTTTTACTTGATTCCTAAACCGTTGTCTAACAAGAATGTAATCTATTTGATATGTTCCTATATCTCCTGGCAACTTCCACGTATATCGTCTTCTAGCATGATGTTGAAATAATGTGTTTGTGATGATTAAATTGTTATTTTAGCAAAATTCTACCAGCCTATTTCCCCTATCGTTTCTCGTGCCTAAACCAAATAAACCTACTACCGCTCCTTCTCTACCCTCACCTACCACGGCATTAAAATTCCCCATAATTACTAAATTTTCATGTCCTTTTACGTATCTTAATATGTCTTCGATATCTTTGTAAATGGCTTCTACCCCTTTGTCACAGTAGCTAGAGGTGGGCTTGTATACTTGTACTATTACTGTGTTTACCGGTTTAGAATCTAATCTAACCATGAGTACTCTTTCGTTCTTTTGTAAGTAATTTTCTACACAGTATCCTATCTCTTTCCGCATAACTACCCCCACGCCCAAATTTCCTTCCTCAGCTCTGTATAAATTACCCTGAAGTCTCCACTCCAAAAATCCCCCGCCTCTAGCCACCGAACTTTGCTGATCCCTACTATGTCTAGTGATGACCTATTCATTTTGATTTTCAGGTTCTCTAGCTTACCTACTTGCTTCATACTTCTATCATTCCACGCTCCGACTCGCAGAATGTTCTCGACTCTTATTTTTAACTTTTCGATCGCATCCTCCGAAGTAGTCCACTCCCGGAGATCCAAATGGGGGACTATTTTAATTCGGGAATCTTTTACCCCAGAGAATGCCATTATGTTTGTTACAATTTAAGTACGCTGTGTACTTGGGAGATAATGTGGTGGTTTCCCGTTGCCATCCACATCGCGGTAGTGTGTCTTAGACTGCCATACCGACCCCTATGGTCTCTGCCAATCTAAGTACCGAAAAAGCTGCTGCCCTCTTTCGGGGACCTGTCTTAGTCTGGTTCCTCACTAACGACCCTACTACTTTGGTTGGACCTGTAGTTTGGCTCTTTAGCTCATTAGAACACGCAAGCCATTTCACCTGTTCTAGTAATTTTGAACTTCGGCAAGGTGCAGATCCATTCGAAATGGCTTACCATAAGTAATTTTTAGTGTTTCTTTATGATTTTTGGCGTATTGCTGATATTCTTCTTTATTATAGTGTATATCATAAGGGATGCGAGAGTCTGAATGTCCTAATATTAATTCGAGCGGTGTAAAGCTGGTTGACGAATGAATTGTATTGTTATAAGCAATTAGAGCATATGACACTAAATTGGTGATGGGTTCTTTCTTGTACGATAATCTTAAAAGTCTGATCTGTACTAATAAAGTTAAATGCAATCGTTCAATTAATCCGTTTGATTCCGGATGATTTTCTAAATAAAATGGATATTTATTTTATGAAGTTCCAGGGTATTTTGTATAGGCTCGTTTTTGAATTCACTTCCATTATCTAAAGTTATTGATTCGGGTGTACCGTAAAATGTAAAGTATTTTAAAAATCGTTGAGTTACATAAATACTATTTTTGAAGTATTGGGTATCGCTTGTCCTACTTTTGTGAATGTGTCTACAATTGATAAAAAGTTTTCAGTTTCTACTACCAAAATGTCTGCGTGTAATTTTTGAAAAAGTTTGTCGGGTGTTTTAGTTAAAATTAAGGGTATTTTTGGTGGTAATCTGCCGTATTTTGCTCTGTCACACAGTTTGCATTGACAAATAAAATCTGTAGTTAATTCTTTCATGTCTTTAAAATATTATCTTCTTATGAATTGTTTTAGGGTTTCGTTTATTCCACGATGATTTGTTTTACTTTCGTGTTGGTTAGGAATTACGTCGTTTATTTTATCTGTGTCATCTAAAGCTATTAGTGTTCGTGAGCATATAATAACATCTAGTCCTGAGTTATTAAATAATCAAATATGTAGTTCTGAAAACCTTTGGTACAAATGTTCTGTTGTGAAATAAAAGTGAAAACGTTTTTTCTCCGGGATATATTTTTTCAAATTTTAATTATTGAATCCTCGTTGTCATTTTTCGTTATTTGAATGTGCTATATTTTTCTACTGCCTGTTTTTGTATATTTTACCGGGTCAGGTTTAGTTAAGACTTCGGTAATTATAAATTGATTTAGTTTTGCGTCTATCGTGTCGGTATTGGTCTCGCTGTTTGTATAGTCTTAATTGGTCGATAATTTTTGTTAATATTTGGATTGTAAATTCTGTTCCTATAATATATTACGTTTTTCTCTTCTATTATTGAATTCATTGCCTTCTCTAAATTTTGGGGATTTCTAAGTTTGCCTGATAATCGCTCGGCTAACGCGAGTTATGTATTCCCCAATTTATGTATGTATAACGAAATAGAAATAATTAAGAATTATTAGAAATTGTTAAAGGAATTATAAAGTAAAATGCAACAATGTAATACAATGATAAACCAGACAGGTTATTAATAGTTCATGAGAACGAATGCAATACAATGTATTCAAGACGATAGTGATACTGCAGGAGGCAGTTCACAGACGGTTAAGATATTGCAATTACCTTGAAAGTAAGATTGTAACAATGTAACAAAGTATAGAATTAAAAATAAGCAAACATAAGTTCTGCAATTTCCCACAGAATTGTGATGGGCAGGGACATCATAAATAACCCGGGAGTCCCAAGACCCGGCAGTTAGTCAAAGTATTCAGCTTTAGCATTGCAGTTCGCTTAAGCGACTCATAATAAATTCATTTAAATCAAATTAATTAGACTTAGAATAATTAAATCCAGTTTGTTAAAATTCCACACTAATTTCTGTTTAAGTAAATAAATTTGTTAAGAAGTTTGAAAGTGATTTTTAAAAACGCATCTCCCAAGGCCTGAACCTTAACTCGCGTTTATATACGTATCTGAAACCATTTTCTCGCACATTTTGCTTTTAATTAAACGAATGTTAGGATCCGGTTCTTCTAATTTAAGTTTGGTTAGAATTAAACTTCTCATATCCTGACATCACATAGCAAATTGATACGGTTATTGATTGTTCTTTATTCTTAATTTCAATAAATCTGTAATTAGGCATTTAATATTGCGCTAGTCGCCAAAATACGCAATCAATATCTTTTTATCATCTTCCTAATCATTTAGATCGTCCCTATTTAAGGTTAAAGCTCTGCCCGTTAATTTACTTAAAATTAATCGTATTAGTCACATATTTTTCTCAAGGTCTCCTAGTTTATAAAATCTCTTCAATAATGCTTTGCACGCGGTAATGAACATTCCTAACAATGCTAGTTCTATATCAAACATTGGAATCGCATCTAGATATAACCTTAAGTTCATCTTGTATAAATTTATTTATTTTTTGTTATCTTAGTCGAGTTTACACTAAAGTTATTTAAAGGATCACGTACTGCTACTTGGATTGTGTGTAATTATAAACCTTTATTATAATTTCATCAAGTTCATACGTTTGCTGAACAATTGTTCCAATAATAAATTATACATAAAATGTGTATAAAAAAATTCTTTTCTTTTCAAATCTTACTAACTAATATCGATATGTAATTGAATAAATTGGTAAGAAAAATGAACTATAGGTACTTACAATAATTTGACTGTGCGATGCATAACCTTCCTTCTGTGTTGGTTTTGGTCAATTCTGTACTATCTCTTTGTGTCTGTTTTAGTGAAAAATTGAAATTCACGGTTTATACTTTTTTGATTTTGGAATTGCTAGTGCCCTTCTGGAATCCGTTCCGTCTGCGCTAGATAGATTTTAAATCTTTGGGAACTTCTTTTTAAAAATTTTACTTCTAATAACACTTCTATAAAATTTATTGTATTTTTATAATTACAAAAATTGTTTATTTCTTTTACAACAACTTGAACGTTTATGTTCATTAATTAAAGTTAAAAACAAAAATATTCTATATCAATAAATCAATAATTAATAATTACGAATGAATAGCTTGAACGACTAACAATGTTACGGTTATAAAGTTTGAAGACTGACTGGGGATCAGGTTTCCTTACATTTAATATGAAGCTTCTGGTCTCACATCATTTTGTGAGAAACTGCAGATTTTGCTGTTTGCTATTTCTTGATAAATCATACTGGAATTATCGTGATTTATTGATGTTAAATGCAACACTGTTTCTGTTTTGAATGCAGAATAAACCTAACCCCTTTCAGGGCATTTGCATACACGATAGGAGAATCAGTTGCTTATTTTTTCAGTGTTTATAGAAATAAATACAACAGTGAAATTAGTATAAAACATTTAATTACATAATTAGAAAATTTAATACAAAATTGTGCATCTTAGCATTTAGCGCGCGTAGTTAGCTAAGTTAAACACTTGAACTACCGAAACGTACTAACCTTGAAGCCAAGTCACTTTAAAGATCTCAGATTAAGTGGGGCAAGAATATAAAACTCGTTTCTAATACTAGCTACATTTGAACACAATTTATCGAATTAAGTAAAACCTTTAACACATGCATTGTTTTATTCTACGTAATTATGAATGAGTCTGCTTAACTACAGTTGATTGTTTTTTCACTGTGGTATCAGGTTGCGTCTGGAATACAAAGCAGTCGTTTCCTATTCTTATTTCTGATTTGAACTCTGTTGACACTTAATATATAACCTTTATTTAATACAATGTGTTCACGCCTAAGCGAAACGGCTGGTTCACAATAACAAAAATTAAACGTGTAATAAAATATGGTTGCATAAGAAACTTACCCCGTGTTCAATTGTCATTTTACACTCACCACTAAATACATAATTGGTTAGGCAGGAGAGGGTGATGAAGGAAGGGAAATAGAGGTGCTCACGTTGTTAATTTAATTAATTAATTAATGCCGACAAACCGGCGCGAATGTGATATTTAATAGACTGTCTTCTAAGAGCGAGCTGTGTCGACTGACATCTTATTGTTTGTAACCAGCGCTCACCTTTGGCGATGCGCGAATAACAAATCGTAGTCGAGACATAAGAGGAACATGCTTTTTAATTTATAATAGGCAAGGCCTAAACATAACCGCTCATCTAAAACTGAACAAGTTTTTTACCAAAACAAAATAAATCATTAAAAATACACCCTAGAAATGTTAAGGTTGCTAGACAAATTAAAACAAAACTTTAATACAACCTTAAAATTTTCAAAATTAAACAGAACATAAATACGAGAGAAAATAACCAAAATAAAATTTATTTATTCAAAGGCAGGATAATAAGCTTACTTATTGGACGTGTAAATAAACCTGCAGCGGTTTTTACAGATGCTACTCGTGGTATCCCGTCACGACCAAAAAATAACTTTTCAATACGGCCAAGAGGCCAACACAAGGGGGCAGTATTAAAATTTTTAATTATGACCACATCATTTACCTTGGGCAACATGGTGGGGCAATGCCATTTGTTACGTTGAGTGAGTTGGTGGAGATACTCGTTCGACCACCGACGCCAAATGGATTGAGTAACCTGACACAATCGCTGCCAACGGGAACGCAAAGTTATTTTCTCCGGAATAGTAATTTCAGGTAGAGATAAAAGGGGACCGCCTATTAAAAAATGACCGGGCTACAGATAATCCGTACCGTCATTAGGATCGGAAGACTGGCAAAGAGGGCGACTATTGAATATGGCTTCAACCCTAGAAAAAATTGTACATAGTTCCTCAAAAGTTTGAGGGGCGTGTACTTAAAGTACGAACTAATAAGGCTTTTGCCGATTTCACTCCAGACTCCCAAATTCCGCAAAAATTTGGGGCGTATGGAGGATTAAATTGCCACTTGATATGGCGGGAGGCTAAAGCGGCGAAAATTTTATCGTTATTGGATTTAAGGAATATGATAGCTTCCTTGAGGGACCGCGAGGCACCAAGAAAGTTTCTACCCTGATCTGAATAAACAACATCAGGAATTCCTATACGAGCTGTAAACCTTGTCAGACAAGCTAAAAATGCTTTGGTAGATAACTCTGACACTACCTCGAGGTGCACCGCTCTAGTGCACATACAAATAAATATGCATAAATAAGTTTTAGACACCGGGGCATTACGACGATTAGAAGACTTGATCAAAAATGGGCCGGCGAAATCTACTCCCACATGAGTAAATGTTCTGGACAGTTGAACAAGGAAAGGGGGTAAATCGGCCATGAACGGTTGAGCAGTTGTCGCACGGAAGCGCGAAGAAACAACGCATTTATGGATCCTCTGACGAACTAACGAACGTATTCCAATAATCCAGAATTTTCGCTGAATAAGTGATTGCGTCATGAATGCACCTGAATGCATAGATAAAAGGTGATAATTATCACACAATAATCGCGATAAAGTGGCTTGTTTCGGTAATAGAAAGGGATGTCTGTTATCATAAGACAACAGGTAGTGACGCAAACGTCCGCCCACCCTAACAAGACCTGGCGAATCAATAAAGGGGGACAATTTTTGGAGTTGTTTAAAACAACCCTTGTTTAAATTTAGTTGATTTATTTCTTCGGAGTAGAACTGCTGTTGCGTAACTCTTATGATAGTTATCAATGAGATATGTAATTCATCAGAAGAAAGAGAGCCTGATAATTTTTTATCAAAGTTCTTGCAATTGTATATAAAACTGTTTACATATGCAACAGTACGCTGAAGCAAGGTGAGAGAAGAAAATTTATCCAAAAATTGAGTGCAACTTTTTTGTGTAGAAGTAACTAATATATTAGGGGGAGATTTTATTTCTGGAAGAATTTCTAGAGAAGGGGGAGTTTCCAAATTCCTGGAAGCCGTAATTAGATCGCTACAGTTAGATGGGCCATGCCACCAAATATCGTTGTCAATCAACTGGTGCGCAATAAGACCACGAGAAGCCATATCGGCGGGGTTGTTTTCTCCAGAAATATGGTACCACTGTTGAATGGCAGTGTATTCTAAAATAATTTCCACGAGGTTGGCAACAAATGTTGTTAATAAATAAGGAGTGTTAATCCACGCTAGTACCACTTGAGAATTGGTGAATAATCTTATTTCCTTTAAGGGATAAGAAAATTTATTAGAGATTATAGAATATACTAGACGAGATAACAAAACAGCACCTAATAATTCCATACGGGGCATTGAAAGAAATTTTAAGGGTGAAATTTTACTTTTAGCTTGTAGGAGATGGCAGTTCGTGTTATCTGAAGTCGTGCCATGTAGAAGAACACATGCAGCATAACCCTTCTCACTGGCATCGCCAAATCCTAACAGTCGGTACTGTTCCGAGTCAAAAAACAAACAGCAAGGAATTTTCAAATTTGATAATTCAGTAAGGCGGGAACAAATTTTCTCCCACTTCAAACACCAGTCGGTGTCCGGCGTGTCGTCCTAACCGAAACGTTGTACCCATAATTGCTGTAAGAAATGTTTTATTAAAAACACCACCGGAGTCAACCAGCCGAGGGGGTCGAAAATTTTAGCCATGTATGAAAGAACGGAACGTTTTGAAATATTCCCTTCGAAAGGAACAACATAGTAAGGGAAATTATCAGAATCCGGGTTCCAAACTAGTCCCAATATTTTGATACCAGACATTTTATCAGAAAATGCTACGGAGGGTTCTAATTCAGATTCCTGGAATTGATTGAAAAGAGAGTTGTCGTTGCTGGACCACTTTCTTAACTGAAATTGGCCAAGAGACAGCAATTTTATTAATTCAGATTGCAGCTGCTGAGCTGCAACTGACGTGGCTCCTGAAATCACATCGTCCATATACGTGTGATTCAGCAAGGCCACAGATGCTAGAGAAAATTGTTGTCCTTCGTCGATCACCAATTGTTTTAACACGCGTTGCGCAATAAAAGAGGATGGTGTAAGACCATAAGTAAGCGTGTTCAATTCGTACTCTTGAACTCCGCTGTCGAGGGAGGGTCGCCAGAATATATGTTGGTATATTCTATCTTGTGTACGTACTAAAATTTGGCGGTACATAATTCGTATGTCAGCACAAAGCGCTATTTTGTGGGAACGAAATAAAAATATTATTTCGGGCAAACCTGATTGCAGTTTCGGACCAGCGTAAAAACGTTGATTGAAGGACTTACCGGTCGAATCATTAGCAGATCCGTTAAACACCACTCGTAGTTTAGTAGTACTGCTTGTGGTTTTATGAATGCCGTGGTGTGGTAAAATATAATCGGAGGGTTACAGAGCAACATTCATGTGATTTAGAGATAGATATTCCTTGAGAAATGAATTATAAACCTTTTGATTTTAGGTTGAATTCCGAAGTCGCCGTTCTAAATTTAGATAACTGTTATAAGCGATTTCACGATTGCGCCCTAGAGGTTCGGCATTATCCTTGAAGGGTAGGGCTACAATGTAACGACCAGTTTCATCGCGAGAGTGGGTACTAACAAAATGTGCTTCAACAATAATTGCCGTCAATATTCACAGCAGGAGGTTGCGAGACTTCTTCGAGCGCCCAAAAATTTTTTACTTCGCTTTCAAGAGGTTGCGACATTAGACAAAGCAAAGTAGCGTTTTACGGTCCTTACGGAGAAGGCACCTGTCCCAATAACACGTATCCAAAAATAGTGTCAATCGCTAGAGGTTTACCAAGACGGTTATTTGCGTTATCCAAAAATAATATTCTACAACATATGTCCGCTCCTAATAATATTTCTACCGGAGCGGATACATGGAAATTAAGGTCAGCCAAGGGTAAATGTTTAAATCGTTCATAAATTCCACGTGGTAAAGAACAACCAGGAATATTACCTGTAAGTTTTGGAAGAATAGGGCACAAAATTTATTCGTCGATCTGCATAATTGGAAAGTAGAATACAATCGACTAGCCCTTTAGAATTAACAGCGGCATTGGCTAGTCCACACCTTACTGTGATTGCGAACATATTTAAGACCCAAACGTTGCACGCAAGCAGAAGTGATCGCATTGATTTGGAACCCTGAATCAAGCACGCACCTTACAGGTTGAAAATCGTCATTGATGTGTCGAATCTGAGCTTGAATCGTTCCTAAAAGCACTGTATAATTTTTAGGATTATTAGACACATGGCATGTAGAAACTGTTTCTTTCTTATCGGATGTGGAAGGGGTCACAGGGGTTATCGGTCCCGAAGTCGAGACAGGAGATGCATTATGCAAAAAGGTGTGATAATATTTTGAGCTACATAACCCGCATCTTTCTTTAGAGTTGCAGCCCTTAATATGATTGCCTAAACATTTGAAACAACGCAACATTCTTTTTACAGCGGTGTATATATCGGAAACATTTAATTTTTGAAAGTTTTTGCACGCGTAAATTGTATGCCCTTCAATACAATAGGGACACGAATTACGATCGCATTTTACTTGCGCATCGTTAGTGGATTCTTTTACAAAAAAAGACTTATTTAGATTATAATTGGAGCGCGGTGGCATATTTACGTTGACGGGCTTTAAAGCTTGAACATCTTCGTGCATTTCTGAGGTTTTATTCTGCGCGGTTAAAAATTCGAACAACTTAGCACAAGTCGGCACATTAGAATCCGCGCGTGCATCAAATGCATGTTGTAATTTAGGATCCAAATTACGATAACATAGAGAAAATAAAATAAAGTCCGCTAAATCTTCGACGTCGGGTGCAAATTTCAAAGTGCTTACTGCGTTGAAATGTATATTTATGAAATTTGATAAGGAACCAGTAGATTTAAATTGAAGAATTTTATTCAAATAAAAATTAACAATTCTGCGTGGGGAGTCGTAGCGATCTACAAGTTTTTTAAATGCTTGCTCATAGAAATTAGGATCTAACGCTAGATCAGAGACGACACTTAATGCTTCCTTATCGAGATACGATCTAAAATATAAATATTTTAATGAGACTGGAATAGATTTGTTTTCGTGTACAACACTGCGATCAGTAATAATAAAATTATTCCACTTATCAATGGAACCATCAAAAACAGGAATTTCTAGGGGTTTTAAACATTCAACGGATGGGCCCTTAAATGCCAGAGCATCCGCAGAAACCGATTTAGTCGAATCTTCTTTCAATTCTAAATATTTTGAACGAATTACATCAAACAAATCATCGAAAGATGCTAGATTTAATTTTACATCTAATTTAGGGTCGGCTTTAGTAGCGTTAAATTCTATTATTGCTACCTGTAGTTTTTCAAGAGCATTTTCAATAATCGGAAGCCTTTGCATTTTTGCTTCTAATAAGTTTAATTTAATTACATTTGCGGAAATAAAGTAATCCCATATGCCTTGCAAGCGACCAAATAAGGCTTCTTGCTGAGCTTGCAAAGAAATGCTGTCGAAAGACATTTTCAGAATAGCCTAAACTACACGTAAATATGTAATTGAATTGAAGTGTATTTTATAATTAAAATTGAATGTAAATATAAACAA
>JARFIW010001007.1:0-29896 GCA_036346225.1 Platerodrilus igneus
CTTTCAGTGTCATAACTGAAACGGTCTGTGTAAAGTCTAAATATCCAAGATGCTGGGTGAAAGACCGAATTAAAAACTTTGAGTACGAATATACGAATGAGCTTAAAAAAACTAGAATTTAGTTGATTAACCTGTGATAAACTAGAAAATCGAATTCACTTAGTACTTAGTTTGAGCTTTCGGATCTCTTGTTAAATTTTAACATATTCGTTGTTTTAGGTTAATCACCTTCAACATAATATACTTTTAAATTCACTTGATTAAAATAAAGAAGGCTGTTTAAAAATATCAAAATACAAGGAGAGAAACAGGTGTTCGGTTTCGATTAGCAAAACAGTAGTAAGTTACAAAGCTATATCTTTACATCTATAAAAAGTTGACAGTAAACGTAATTTTAAATACATATAGCATATACAATTTTAATCACCAGCCTCTTTTATAATATTTTTCACAACATAGTTGTAGAACCAACACCCCAATAAATAACACAAGTCTGAAATATAAAGTAAATGAGGATCACCAGCAGGAGAAATAAGCTTTTTTAAATGGCAACATTGACGGGCTTCATAAAGGTGCTTAGTTGTAATAATTATACACATTTATTCTAATATACCCTGAAATGATGTACCAGAGTAAAAATTAAATTATTCTACCACTCCCCGCGACCCGAGCTTCGTCTAATCTGCAGTACATAGCGGGCTTCGTATAGGCTTCGATAGGTACGTATATATATATATATATATATATATATATATATATATATATATATAGCTGCATTACATGATCAACACAAGCATCACAAAAGATCTAAATGTTTAATACAAAACACAGTGTATTTTTTGTTTCATTTCAGTTTGAAAATATAAACCACATTTAATAATAAATTTAAATCATGAACTTTAAATATAATATTTCGTTAATTTTTCAACTAAATTACTTAATTTTGTAGTAAAAATCTTTTGTAATGAACCATTGAATGTTCAAAGTAATTAGTCGTTAAAATAAACAAACGTATAACCAAGCTGTTTGATTTGCCGATAAGAAGACATACGGCAAGTATTTTTGAAACAAAACTAAACTTGAACTTAGAAATTTAATCTTGTTAGAACCTCTTCAGTATGTAGTTCACCATGATCTTAACTGGTTTTTAACATCGTGAATTGCAGACCGAACTTAAACAAAAGTCATGAACAAACAACAAATCAAAATTATATCATACTTCTTGGAAACTTAAAAATTTGAATGATTAATGCACATTTTTATATGTCTTCGCCATTTAGTTGTAATAATTACTGAGTTACAATACTCCATTTCAAATCCAATACTCCCAAACAGTTTTAAATAACCTTATTCAGCTTTAAGTCTAATAAATTTATTCTAGGTATAAATATTTTATGTTAAATCTTTATAATTCCATATAATTCTAAATAATTTCGTATAATTCTTTACAATTTCGTATAATTGCATATTGCTTTCTTCCCATACTATTTCTAGTACCTCTTTGACTGTCCATGACATCTTCGTCATACGTCTGTAGCACCACATTTCAAAGGCTTCTACCTTTTTCCTGTCCACTTTTGCCACTGTCCACATTTCACAACCATTCAGTGCTGTACTCCACACTTTCAGCAAACCATTTCGTTTTCATGTTTGTTGTCTTCGAACGTACTAGTTGCTTTTTTTTGTTAAATGCAGCATGGTCTTGTGCTAATCTTTGTTTTATAACTTTTCACTTTTCCTATCTTGTGTTATTTGACCTCCTAGGCAGTAGATATCTTTAACCTATTGTAAATTATGGTTTTCCATTTGTATTCTGTTTTTAAGTTATTTTCCCCTTCTTTACATATCAGTACTTTAGCTTTATTTTTGTTAATTTTCATACCTTACATTTGATTTTCCAATGCTCCACCCGAAGGTACTACATTGACCACAAAGCGAGTTTTTTTTTACCTGGAAATTTTGAATTTTGCAGAACCCTTGCTATTGCAAGCAAGGTAGGAATCTTTAATGTGCGTGACAACACCCACACATGGGACCTCCATTTTACCTCTCATCCGAACGAGGGCGTATTTTTATGATAAATGCTCACCTATCATTTTTCAAGCAGACCGTATCGGGATTTGAACCCGATACCTTGGGCATAGTAGTCCCACACATATCAACTACACCACGAAGCCGCCTAATTTTCATACCACAAGTCACTGTGAATACTGTTTCCATTACATTAGGAGCTATTTCTAACTCTAGCTTGCTAGATGCTAATACCATTGTCATCTGCAAAGTTAAGTATATTAATCCTTTGTCTCTACATAATAATTCCAAATGTTTTTCTGCATTTGACAGTATTCATTGTCTCTTCGATAGATAAGTTAAAAATTAATGGGGATAGCATACATCCATCTCACGCCTTTCCTAATATTTACTTCTTTACATTTCTGCTCTAACTCTATTATTGCTGTTTGCTCTTTATATAAGCTATAATGTACACTTTTAGAATATTGGTTGCCATCGCAAAAGTATGTTTGTGAAAACAAACCAAAATAGAAAACAGATCTTGCTGAACAGTTGGTCTAACCATTTGAATACTATTCAATAAATATCCTGAACTGGTCTCTTGGGAATTATTGAAAATAGCTCTAAGATTAGTCATGAGACTATCCTCTTTTAGTACACCATAGTGTGGAATATAATAACAAATGTCTAAAGGGCTAGAATTAACTACAGACATATGACCCAAGTCGATATATTCTTGCATGAATTGCTTGTAGCAAATAGACAAGTCAGAGTGGGCTTGTAATCACGTCTCTAATAAAAGAAACCTTTTTTTGCGCTACTGGAAATGAATTTTCCAAAACCTCAACAGATTGCTTGACAGGAATTAAAACAATGAATCTGCCATCAGAATTTCAAAAAGTGTTCTGTAGAAAATGCATTTTGCAAGCATTTTCTTCAGAAGGATCAACCTTTTATGTAGGATAATGATCAATTTCCCAAAACCTACTACGCACATCTATCTGTGCGATAATCAACTGAAATGAAATTGCATTGAACAGTATGGACAGAAACTATTTCTGTCGGTCCAGAGGGAGCTCTGTGGCTTAGTTGGTATGCATGTAACTATTATGCCCAAAGTCCCGGGTTCAAATCCGACAAGGTCCAACTGAAAAATGTTAGACAAGCATTTTTCACAAAAACAGGCCTTTGTTCGAATGAGAGGTAAAATGTAGATCCCCCGGGTGTTGTCATGCACTTTAAAAATATCTACCTTGCTTGGAACACCAAGGGTTCGGCAAATAAAAAATTTCCAGGTAAAAAACTGGCTTCCTAGCCAATGTAGTACCTTCAGGTGCAGCATTGGAAAAAATCAAATGTAGTGCTGTTGACCCAAAAACAATCCATCCCAAAAGTGCCCTCTGCAGTATTGAGAGATTTGAACCTAACTGTATTTGTCCTATGCATAGAAGCTTCCAAAATTCTCATGAAGCAATCAAAATGTCTAACGTGCCAGATTGGTTAAATGTGAAATCATACACCTTTATGTTATCTGGAATCCAGAAATTGTCATGCTTGACATAAAAACTAAGTATGTGATCTGTTATTTTATCGAGAACTAAACATAAAATGCTCAACTTGAAATTGATGTGAATTGCTTGTAACCCGATGTCACACTTGAACGGATATGAGAAGTGGCTTAGTTTAAGTAAGAAACTCTGATATTCACATTACGTGTTTAAAGGTTTAACTTTTTGCAAAGGCATGATTTTATAAAATTTAACTACAAACCTGAATCCTATAAGATTTGTGTAGTGTAACAAGTACTATTACTTGAAAATATCTTGGCCATTGCTGTTGGAAACAAAACCTAAAAATCATTGGAACAAAATGCTGTAATTGCTTGACTAGGTTCATTCAACAGGAAACAACAGAATTTGCAGCTCCTGGTTGACCTCCATAATTATATTGCAATTTGTCCACATGAAGAAGTGTATTGTTCACCCTTGCACTTTTTATACGTCGACTTGAAGGGCACTGATTAATAAAGCTTTGAAAATTTATCACTTTTGTGCAATGCTTGATTACTTTTGTAAAATATATACATAAAGATGTATTTCAAACAAAAGACAGAATGCACCGGTGCAGTCCTTTCAGGTACTGTTTTACCTTGTTTTTTAGACTCCAAGGAAGGCTTGCTGTGTATTTCAGGAAGTTTTTGAAATCTAAAAGTGTGCACAGCTCAGACCCTGAACCATTTAGCAAGATCCCCCACTCATGAAAGGTGTAAGAATCTAGTTTTGTAGACACAATAAAAATAATAATAAACTCTAAAAGTCTATCATCTGAAGCTAATGACTTCATAGCAGCAATGTGTTTGGACATTTTCTCGTTAACTTTTCGTAGATCAAAAGCAGACTCCTTCTTGAGCAGTTCAAGATCAAAAATTGATTTAAAGTAGTTGTAAACTAGCATACAAGGAACATTATACCTCACATATATAGCCTTCCATGATACAGAATAGTTGCTAGGAGCAGCATTATTAACCAAGCTGGCTTGGAGATAATGTAAGCACTAGATGTCTGTTAATCAGGGGTTTTCATATACCAGACTTAGATATTTCACAATACATACTACAACCACTCAGATGGTCCTTCTCCATATTTTGGGACAGAAACAGTTGACAGTCAAACTGATTGCCCTGAATAGCTTAAACTTAACTTCATACTAGAACCTGGAGAAACATATGTGGGCTCTATTTTACTACTATAATGTTGAAGCATCATCAGGATTGCCAATATTCATGTTTCAACAATAATTATCCCATAGTTAGGAGAACTTTTCACACTTTTAGTAAAAATTAGTAAAATTAAAGTTACAAAGAAACAAGTGTAGTTTCAGTACATAGTAACTCAAGATAAGATGACAGTAATATTACAATGTAGTTTAATCACCTAGTTACAGCCAATGACATAGTGGAATTCACAGATATCAGGTTACAAATGATCTCACCAGATATACTAATAAAATAGAATACAAAGTTAAAAGTTTACTATACAATGCCTCGCAGACTGTTAATATAAGAATTCACAGGAAATCATACATTTTTCACATGATCTAATGTAAGTTCAATTTAACAACCGTAATATAATGACATACCCTTCAAAGGCATAGGATGTGGGGAACAGGATAGTGGAAATAGGCAGTGGATAAAAATAATCAATTATTCGCAAACCAGGGACAAGAATACATCAGAGTTATCGTTGATAGGATCATCAAAGAAATCCCTTGGGCTATTAGATTAGTCAACAGGAATCTAACGTGGTAATATCTGTGGATCATTCGACAATAACGTGACAACAAAGATAGGAATTTAGACACATTGCTTCCAAACCAACAGGAGTTGGAAATTAATCACCCATCAGAAAGTGAACTCAATCCTAGCTCTATGGAAATCTTTATTCCGGCTGGCATCTCACTGTAGGTTTCATTAACTAGTTAAATATATATTTTTGTTTTGTTGGTGGCATTTATGCATGAAGCCGGTTAAAATAGACATTGATGAAATTATAAAACCTTCACAACCATTGTAAGATAGTGTTTACTTAATTAAATGTGCCAAACCTAGACATTGAAATTTAATTTGTAAAATCTAAGGACATGATTCAATTGCGATAATTGGACAATTATGATTGTGTATATACCTGTTTACAAGAACAATGTTATGATGCTTGTATTCCAATAGATTTAGGTGAGGTTATTTTTCTTTGTTAAAAATATAGATTAAATGTAAAAATAACTCTATTCCACTAGGAGGCCAACCTAATTAAAATTCACTTGGAAAACTAGTCTACTAGAGGATCAGTCCCTAAACCAAATGAGTTGGCACTCAAAAAGTAAGTATTTATGGTAACATAAATTGCTAATTTTAACTTCATTTTGTTTTTGCAATTTATTAATTTGCTTGTATAGGGATCCACTCCTACGTCCTGCGGCATTTCAAAATTTAATAGTCTTAGCAATTCATTCACCAGTAGCACTACCAAAATTTTTTTTGTTATTGTAAGTTTTTTATTACTTGACTTATTCTTTAGTTGTGGTAACTAATGTTCAACCATATTTTATACTTTTGTATACTAATAATTTTCTTTCCAACTGAGAAGTTGTTTTTGAGTGATCTTATTCTACCCACCCTAATCTACAACTGCTGCTAGCCAGTGCATCTTTTTCCTATCTTTCTTTTTTGTAAACCAATAATTTGCGCAGTCGTCAGGTTGATGGTTCTGCAAGGATTACTGCAACAGATTTGCAAATAAAAATAAAATCTAGCACAAATAGGGTACCGCTTGGATATTTGCTTCTTGTAGAAGAAAATAAAATAGTGCAACATTTTTCTAAACCTGTGCGGCAGAAGTAAGGTAAAACTCAGTAAAAAAAATTAAAACAACTTCACAACACAAGATTTTCCTGCCCTTATAAAGATAATAATTTAAACAGCTTCACCTGCAGTTACATACAAAAATGTTATAAGATAAAACAAACTTCATTTTTTTCATTTTCTAGGAAATTTTATATATTTCATGAAAAATTTTGGGCATGTTAAAAATGATTACATATACGAATTTGAAAAAAGCAAAACCTCATTTTTAAAATATGTTGCAATTTATAATAAATGTGTATAAAAATTTTAACACAATACATACCTTTTGGTGTATGTTGAGGATAAAAGCCTAACGCTGGCTTTTGTTTGTGTGATATTAGATTATGTTTCCAATATTTCACTATATGTGAAAATGCTAATTGTAGGTGATCATCTACACTCTAAAAATGTTTTCCATGCAATTAATTAATATTTGGTATATTTATATAATTACCATTAAATTAAAATATTTGGTATTAAAAAACATTAGTGTTGCTAGTAGCACATGAGAAGACTGCGCTCCTAACTGTTTGCACTCCCATAAATGCTCTTCCTCAACTCGAGTAACTATAAAATCTGGAACAATACAGTTAACAAAAAAAATGTAGCTATGTAATTGATTTCACTTGCCTAATTCATTAAAAAGTACAGAAAAGTTTTTACATATACCATCCAAGCAAGAGGTAAATTTTTCATAGCAGGGGTCATAAAATATATTGTCAAAACGATTACTTTCATATAAATATTGTTGAATACCTAAATAATAGTATTAATAAAATAAAAATAAAACTATGTCATTATACCTAAGCATAAATAATATATGGTATCGGGTGCCAATACTTCACCATTGGGCTTTCTAACCTCACATATGAATAAGCATAACGAATAATTTAACTCGGCAGATGTAAGTTGCAATATTTCAGTTTTAAACAACGTTACTCCATAGGGCAACTGCTTCAACTCTGCATTTTTTATGACAACCCATTGTTCCCAAGCATTAACACCCATTGTGTACTAAAATTCAAAAATAGCAATTAATGGCACGGTCAGAGTAATATTCTACAATTATACATGATTTAAAAATTTATTGCTATCAAGATATGTATATGAAAGATCTTACAAGCCTTGCAATGACTAAAAATACATACACTAATACAATTTTCTGCTGTTTTTCAAATTGTGTGCGGCAATATAGTTTACCTGAACATGAATAAAAAACTGATATATAATGTATTTTAGTATAACAAATTTATATGGCAATATCTTTAGAAAATACAATACTGAGCCAAAAATCAGGATAAATCAAAAGTATGACACTGTTAAGGAATTTGTTTGTATGTAAATCGAGATAAAATACTTAAATTTACAATAACAAAAAGTAAACTAATCCTTTAAAAATAATATCTCGTATTAACAATCTTAGAAACAAACTTAAAGAAGTTATGTCACCTTTTATCAATCAGTTATCAATATTCACCTTTTACGTTCAAAAAGTACTAACCCTTAATTTGCAGGATAAACAATAAAATTCTTTCTGTGGGTTTTTGATTTATTCTAACAATCTATCCTTTGCTTCTTTGCATTTTGTACAAAAACACAAAGACACAAAACAACAGTTTTGACTAGTGTTTCTAAATTATTAAACAAATTCGGCATTAAAAAAATTTAATCTATTAACAAAAATGAATCCTCGTGAAGTTTCAGTTACTTAAAGTTTCATACAATTTATACGTATTTAAAATTTTCTTTCGGTCATACTAAATATTACATTCAAATTAGTTGTGCAATTGCAGGTAAAATTATTACAAATTTACTTTCAAGAAAATGAGTTCACTTTGCATTAATATACTTTCCTATTCAAAAATATACAATTATAACCTACACTACAGTAAAATGCTTTATCTTTGATTATTCATAATTATAAACATTATTTTAAACAATTGCTATATTCTTATTTACAAATACAAATTATATTCTATCAGAACACTAGTTCTTTTTTTATTTTATTTTATTTAACTGTACACGCTTTAGGACTAATGAGCAATGATCAAACATGCACACGAACATGCAGGTAGTTGGATGAATGGTCGTAATCTTCAATCGCCAGGTGGTAGTACAATTTGATAAATTGAGCAAATGTGCAACTGGTAATTAAAATAAGTAACAAGTTTTTGTGAATGTTATCGTGCAATTGATTTGATAAAATGTGTAGTTAAATTTCTTCCTTTACTACTAAACGATATTTTTAATTTACAATAAAGATGGAAATGGAAAAGACAGACAAAGCATATAAGCTAATTACAATAAAACTTTATAGCAACATTATAAGGGGCATGAGGAGACATCATTATAGAAAATGTAGAGAAAGTGGTTAGAAGATAAGAATATATAGGGAAATTATATGCAGGACAGGAACTAGACGCACTACAACAAGAAACAAACATTAAAAAGGATGACTTGGGATATCCTATAATTAGAAATGAGTTTGAATTAGCATTAAAGAGTCTGAAGAAGAATAAGATACCAGCTATTGTTAAGGTGCAAGCAGAAATTCTAAAAGCTACTGGACAAGCAGTAACAGAACGTCTCTTCCAACTTTTAAGTATGAGACAGACGAGATACCCAAAGATTTCGAATTGAACATCATAGTCATTACCCCAAAAAACAAAAACGCGGATATATATGAAAATTATCGAACAAAAAGTTTGACCGCATATAATGTTACAAATATTAACTAGAATTGTACGAAAGACGGACGGAAAGACAGGCTGAAGAAATACTAGGAGATCAATTTGGGTTTGGACTAAACAGGAGAACACAGGAGGACATTATAGCTTTAAAGATGATAATGGAGAAAACAAATCTATATTAAATCTTTTCATCAAAAAAACTCCTCATGCATAAAACACACTAGTTGATGAGACACAATTATATAGATAAAAAACTATCACTATACCTCAATAGCACTATAAATCCAGACTTGTTAAGTCAGTTAACAATAACAGATCACAACATAATTATTACTATTATTAATAAACGCAAAATGGAACTTAACATAGTAACACTAAACCCATTTTGTTTTAAAAAAGCTTTTCAGAAATAAATTTTATAATCTTTACTACCAAAACGTTAGCGGCACAAACACAAAGCTTACAAATTTTTATTTAAATTTTTGTGTATGTGGTGAAAACTTTGTTAAACTAACTGAAACTTGGTTAAGTGATGGAATCAATTCATCTGAAATTTTAAATAATAATTTTATAATTAACAGGAAAAACTGAGATTTTGTTAAATGCAATTACTCTAAGGGTGGTGATGTTTTAATTGCATGTACATCCATATTAAATGCTTCTGTTTATTACTTGGCCCTGAAATTAATTTAGATCCACCAGTTGATATGCTTGCAGTTAAAGTTACTTTACCTATTCAACCAAAAATTTTGAAGCGGTACTCGATTGCCTAGATAGAATAATTACAAAAATTCCGTATACTATATTGATAATAGGGGATTTTAATATTTCAAATTATATAAGCTCAATAGCATCCAATACTACTAAATTGCTGAAAAAGCTCCAATCTTTTCATAACTTTGCACAACTAAAGAATTTTCTGAATAGCAGTGTTAAAGTACTTCACTTGGTGTTTACTAGATACCCATATGACCTTTCATTGAAAGTTAGCAAAGGTATCATACCATTAGTCCCTGAAGGTAATCATCATCCCTCACTACATATAACCATATCTATAACTAGCAGTCACTATAATTTTCGTAAGTTTACTTAGTGTCATTACTACCAGAATGAACATTTTATAAATTCCAGCTTCCTATGTATGTATAAGCTAATTGGTGGTGCTGCATGGGAAGATGTCCTAACCTGTGTTGACCCGAATATAGCGTGTAATTTATTCACAGATAAACTATTAACAATTTTTAGAATCTGCGTTCTTTCATCAAAAATTGTCAAACGTACATATCCTGTATGGTTTTCTAAATAAATCAAAGCTTTAAAACTTAAAATTAGCAACCACAAGCAGAAATAAAAACGTACTGCCATGGAATTAAATCTGCCATTAAAAAACCCTTAAGAGCTAAATTAAAATATAATAATAGGTGTAAACAACATTCACCAAATGTCTGTAAGTCTGGCAACAATAAAATTTCTGATCCACAGTGAATTGTTTCAGATTATTTTCCTTACTTGTTTTCATATCACAGGGTTACCATTAGTAATTATGGATATTCTGACCTATCAAGTATATATGAGTATCTCTGAAATAAAAAGTTCTAATGTGATGAATGCTTCTAAGAAACCACCCAAATTCATTTAGTTGTGATCTGGACAATGTACCAGCATTTTTGCTTAAAGATTGCTCATATAACTTTAGTGAATAATTCACAAATATCTTTAATTTGTGTCTATGCAAATCCATATTTCCTAATATCTAAAAGATTTCCAGAGTTCAGCCTATATTTTAAAAAGTCATAAAGCAGTTGTGAATAACTATCATCCAGTGTAAATCAAATCAAATGTTTGCAAAATTTTTGAATACGATTATCCATGACTTTTTAATGTCACAAATCATAAACCAAATATCAATGTCTTAGAATAGCTTTTTACCTAAACAATCAACAGTTTCAAATATGTCATATTACACAATTTATATCTGAATTTTAAGCGATCACTCTCAATGTGATGTAATTTATTTTGAATTTGTGAAACCTTTCAATAGCAAAAACCATACCATTTTGTGGTCCAAATTAAACCAGTTTAACAACTTCAATGACAAATTAGTTATTTTTTTAACCTTACTTAGAACACCGCATTTGATATGAAGACTTTCATAGACATAGATTACTCCAAACTCTGATTTAGAGGTGTACCGCAAAGCTCCGTAATGGGTTCGCTCCTATTTTAGTTATTCATAATTGATGTTATGCTTATCTTTTTCTGATTATAAACTTTTATTTGCTGATCATTTAATTTTTTTACAAAAATAAACTCCATTGACGTAAGTCTCTTGAAAATGACATAAATAATTTACTAAAACGGCGCGATATAAATCAATTACTTTAATTAATAATATTTAATTATATCCTGAATAATACTTTAATCCTACGTCACTTGTCTGTCATAGACCTGGACATAACATTCAACTCTAAATTAAGTTTTTCAACTAATATGATAAAAGTCAGAAAATCTTTAACTTTGCACTTATGTTGCAAGTTACTACATTATTTATATACATTGAATGTCTTACATTACATTTTGCTATAGTTACAAGTATCCTGAAATATGGGTCACCATTGTACCTTAATATTCAGTAGAAATTGAACATGTCCAGAAAAAATTTTAAAATTTGTTTACCTTAAACAGTATGCAATCCATCCTCAGAGAGGATAATGTTACAACATAGTACTGCTAGAATTTAATCTACTATTATCATTAGAGCCTCGTAGGAAGAAGTCGGACGTTGCTCATTTGTTAAAGTAGTAAATAATCATATATAGTATGCATATACTATGACTTACATTAATTTTCGAGTTCCAATAAGACTAACAAGATGCCACATCTTGTTTTATATTCCAAATGCTTGCAATACCATGTACAAAAACTCTCCTGTCTATGGAATCTGTAACCTCTTCCAAACTTTGTAATGATAGGTAAATCTTTAACAATACAACTATTTTCATTTAACCAGTCCCTTGTATCTTTGCTTTTGTAAAGAGGCAATTAAATCACAGCATACTTATTCATACCATGGTTATTTGCCTATAATATATACACATTATAGTAGGAATTTCAATGATATACTTAGAATTAAACTCTGATGTTTCTAACTTTTGAATTTTTAATTTTAGTATGAAGTACTACTCAGTAATTGGATAAATATATCTGTTGAGTAGATTCTTTAAATAAATAAATAAATATGATGTATTACAGGCAAGGAACATTTCAGAAATTGTTCCAGGTCACAAAAACCAAGTCATTTCAAATCATTGGCTTTTAACAAGAAAACCATAGATTGTTTTAAAGCTAAGCTTGTGGATCATGGATTTCGTCAGCAGTATAAAATTGACTACCATGATATGTTCGTACCAGTCATAGAAATTGTTCTTATAAATTTTTTTTTTAATTTTTAGTTTGGATTGTTGTAAAATTGAACAAAATCCTATGTGGCTTAAAACAAGCTAGAAAAGAGTGGAATTATTATATGGATATTAAAATTAGGATTTCTATCACTTGTTTATTGTCCTTGTTTATATCGTAATGTATGCAATGTATTTATTGTCATTTATATAGACAACTTGGCTATTTTCAAAAAAATAGAAATTTATTAATTTAATTATTGCTGAATTAAAACGTGTAAATTTAGGATCTATAAAGAAGTTTATAGGTGTGGAATAATAAAAAACAAGTCCTGATTACATCAAACGTCCTTTATTGAGAAGTTTGAACTGTATTCAAAATATGGACACAGCACTCACGCTTTTTGCAGAAAAATATTTTGTTATGTGTAACCCGCATAGCATACATACGATGAGTTGGTTGTCTGCCTGTCATTGTACATTTGTTTAGTTGAAAGGGAGCTTTGATGTGATAATCATGCATGTCGGGTGAGAATTGAGATATATAGTATAGATATGGCGTAGCATGTGCCTGATAAGTAATGACTTTGGGCAGTTAAAAGATGTTTTTAATGGCATGGCAGTTGCAGATAGCAATTAATAATTGCTAATCCTCCAAAACAATATGTTTAGTTATTTAAGTTTTAATATGTAATAAAGCAGTTAGTATCATGTTAAACTATATATTTTTTATTTGCTTTTATTTCTACACATGTTATTGAGTAGAGTAACTTATATTAAAGATGTTGATTAGGGTGCTACAAGATAAGTGCAGAACCTCCTAAATTTCTCTCAGTAGTTAACCATAGATGTAGTTTTATATGTATTAACAAAAAGTATTTCTGGAAACTTCCAAAACAATTCTGAGCTCTAATTTCAGCAGGATGAGAGTAACAGGGGGGGTCCCTTATAAATACCGAATGTCAGGCACCACTAAACTCAAAGATATAACATAAGCGAGACAGCGTCACTAAAGAGAGTGTATGAACTTTAATAATGATTATACGCACGTAAAACACACAGGCTAAGACTGTCAAATTTATGCAATATTATCTCTGAAAGAAAAAGTAATTATACATTAAATATCAAACAGATCGTCGATTGCATCTAGGAAATATGCGTTTATATTAAATTCATTATATATATATATATATATATATATATATATTGCTGTGATAAGGGGTTGTTTACGGGTGTATTGAGTAGTAAAGGTCGTGTAGTAACAATAAATAGCAATAGGAATCAGAAAACTGCATTTATTTAGCAGAAAAATAGATAATTCATACATTATGTAAATAGCAAGCATTTAACATTCTATATAAACCGTTATTAATTTTAAGTAATGCCAGTGAGCATATCTTTCAACATTAGAATGCGTATTCAGAAGAGAAATAATCGACATGTAATTGAGAAGTGTTTTACAATTTATAAAATAAAGACGCCGAAGATAAAAGATAAAACCTAACAAAGCTTCAGCAATTACGCTGGAATAATAAGCGCTTTGATAAGAAAATGCAGTTTCAAAGATGCATAAATACATGAACGAAAACAGCATTAGAGATACATCATTTATTTTGTACAATTATCCAAAAGGCGATATCTACACAAAACAACGTATGGCAAAGATAACAGATAATAAAGTATCAATAGCAAATAAACACCATTACACGGAAATCCAAATTAATTACATCAGAAACAACTTCAAAATACAAGGAATATTAAACACAAAACCTGGTTGGTTGAAATAATCTGCAGAACTGCTTGAAAACCCAGCTCAGAGGTAGTGGAAAAAGGCTATTTAACACCCAGCGGTGATAACACAACTCAGTTCAAACTGATGCACGTCGAAGCCTGGACACTGTTGACCAGAAATCCACGCGTAATAAATAAAGTATAATAGATCAAATTTAAGTTACAGTGAAATAGTGCAACAATTACGTTAAGCATATATGATGAGTTTTCACCATTTTTTTATATAGAAAACGTGAGTAGAAATTAAGTAATTGATTTAAATTAAATATTTATAATAATATGGCTTCAAATCAGCAGTGACAATTCAAGTCTGTGTCGACAATAATATTTCTGGTATATTTCTGAACAATTCAAGTCTGTGTTGACAATAATATTTCTGGTATATTTCTGGAGATTTCAAAGCTGCGTCGAAAGTATTTATAAGAGGAGATTCAAAACATAGGCATGCAAATATAAAATAAAGAAGCACGAAGTGATTTTTGGAAAACAAGGGGTAACTGTACTCAAATATTGGTTCAACTGAGCAGAGCATTGTTATTCGATTAAGACAGCAAGGGGGTGTTGATCCACAACACGAACAACATATCACAGGTCAGATCTATTTCATTTTAAGATATTTTTCAATTTAAATTTTAATTAAATAAAAACTTTAAATTACTTGATACGTATTTCGACCACTATGTGGTCATCATCAGTAGGAAACCTCTTTAAAAAAAAACAACAATAATAATAATTAGCTGTTGTTCTGGAACACTTCAGAGGATATTCTCCTCACCACTTAGGCTGAAGTGAACCTTCCCAACCTATAATTTACTATATTGTTGCTTTAAACACTATCGAGGATATTCTCCTCACCCGCAGGCTGGTGTTCTCAACAACAAACAAGTGAATTGTGACATTATAACTTAAATCTACTTAATTTATACTAATTCTAAATCTACTGAAGCGGAACCAACTTAATCTTGCTTTCTCATTGGTTGTTGACCAATAGGGAAAGCAAAGCAGATGGCGCTATTGGCCCTTTATCGGTGTTTAAGAGGGGTCCTTTATGTTTAACAATTTTAATTGATTCATAGGCATTTAAGGAGGAAAACGTTGGTACCGCTTTTAACAATTTAACATTTTCTAGTTTAACGGGGTGGCTGGTTTCAAATATATGTTTGGCGACCTGAGACCTTTCATATTTACCATATTAGAAGTGAGCAATGTGTTCTTTAAATCTTGTTGTTATATTTCTCTTGGTCTGACCAATATATTTTTGAAAACACCCTGGCCCTGCACAACTAATTTCATAAATCCCCGACTTTTGCAATTTTTCCACCTTGTCTTTTGAATTACCTAGCAAATCTTTAATTTTATTAGTATTAGTGAACGCAATTTTGAAATTACACTGTTTGAATATTTTATCAAGACCCTTTGTGGTTTTGTGAAACGGAAGTTTAACATATTTAACATTATCGTTAGAGGTGGTTGATTGCAAAGTCGTTGACAATTACCCTTTTTAGATACATTAGTAATTAGAAATGGTAATAAATTAGAATTTGACATTTATAGAAAAGAAACCAATGTAAATCGCTTTATTTTGTCTTCCTCTAATTATAGCATACAACATAAGTTGGCTTCATTTAACTTTTTAATTAATAGATTATTGAATTTCCCTTTAAATAAAAACAGATTTAATAAGGAATTTGATTCTTATTAAACAAATAGCGAATTACAATGGTTTCTCTTCTGATATTATAGATAATATTTTTAGAAAGTGTAAAAATAGGATCAACATCCGTAAATCAACGACTTTGCAATCAACCACCTCTAACGATAATGTTAAATATGTTAAACTTCCGTTTCACAAAACCACAAAGGGTCTTGATAAAATATTCAAACAGTGTAATTTCAAAATTGCTTTCACTAATACTAATAAAATTAAAGATTTGCTAGGTAATCCAAAAGACAAGGTGGAAAAATTGCAAAAGTCGGGGATTTATGAAATTAGTTGTGCAGGGCCAGGGTGTTTTCAAAAATATATTGGTCAGACCAAGAGGAATATAACAACAAGATTTAAAGAACACATAGCTCACTTCAAATATGGTAAATATGAAAGGTCTCAGGTCGCCAAACATATATTTGAAACCAGCCACCCGTTAAACTAGAAAATGTTAAATTGTTAAAAGCGGTACCAACGTTTTCTCCTTAAATGCCTATGAATCAATTAAAATTGTTAAACATAAAGGACCCTCTTAAACACCGATAAAGGGCCAATAGCGCCATCTGCTTTGCTTTCCCTATTGGTCAACAACCAATGAGAAAGCAAGATTAAGTTGGTTCCGCTTCAGTAGATTTAGAATTAGTATAAATTAAGTAGATTTAAGTTATAATGTCACAATTCACTTGTTTGTTGTTGAGAACACCAGCCTGCGGGTGAGGAGAATATCCTCGATAGTGTTTAAAGCAACAATATAGTAAATTATAGGTTGGGAAGGTTCACTTCAGCCTAAGTGGTGAGGAGAATATCGTCTGAAGTGTTCCAGAACAACAGCTAATTATTATTATTGTTGTTTTTTTTAAAAGAGGTTTCCTACTGATGATGACCACATAGTGGTCGAAATACGTATCTAGTAATTTAAATATTTTTTTGTGGTTAAGGGTTTTTATTTAATTTTATTTAAATTTTAATACTGAATTTATTCAATTAATCAAAACTTGTAATGAAGTCAACAAGAAACATTTGCATACGTTAAACTTATGTAATAAATCATAAAGAGGTCTAGAACGTTCCAGATTTTTTTGTAAAGAGTGTAGTTTTTTGTAACTTTAGGTTGAATAAAGAGTATATAAATTTTCGGATAAATGATACATATGATATTAATTGATTGAAGGGTGTATTTAAAGAATTTCAAAAATTGTAAATAATATTTCTTTTCATTATATGAAATTAATTGACTTCGTTTTATCAATTCAAATAGGTAGTCATACAGGGGTGAAAGAAAAATTAATCATCTTAATATTGTGCACTCTGTGTAGATTAAAAAGGGCAAGCCGTGGCATAATAATAAAATTAGTAAGATTGAAGTGAGAACACCGAGTATAGCATTATCATATCTATATATATATATATATATATATATATATATATATATAATTTAAACGAGAAGTAGTTTAATGAGTCTTAAATTAATGAAAAGTAAAAAAGGATTAATGGCAAGTGACTGAAATTCAGCCACGAGGGCATCCTGTCGACGCGTTTCGCCCTAATTGGGGCTCATCAGGACAGGAGTAGCAAAGTTGTAATATTTAATACAGACACCTTATGGGAAGTACAGCATCACCTAGCTCACAATTTGTGTCTTCGTATCGTTTCACCTAACATTGCAGGTTTAAACAACAGTCGGCACGGAGGAGATCCGGCTCAACTGCCTTTTTCCATAGCCAAAAGATATAATTTAAACGAGAAGTAGTTTAATGAGTCTTAAATTAATGAAAAGTAAAAAAGGATTAATGGCAAGTGACTCAAATTCAGCCACGAGGGCATCCTATCGACGCGTTTCGCCCTAATTGGGGCTCATCAGGACAGGAGTAGCAAAGTTGTAATATTTAATACAGACACCTTATGGGAAGTACAGCATCACCTAGCTCACAATTTGTGTCTTCGTATCGTTTCACCTAACATTGCAGGTTTAAACAACAGTCGGCACGGAGGAAATCCGGCTCAACTGCCTTTTTCCATAGCCAAAAGATATAATTTAAACGAGAAGTAGTTTAATGAGTCTTAAATTAATGAAAAGTAAAAAAGGATTAATGGCAAGTGACTCAAATTCAGCCATGAGGGCATCCTATCGACGCGTTTCACCCTAATTGGGGCTCATCAGGACAGAAGTAGCAAAGTTGTAATATTTAATACAGACACCTTATGGGAAGTACAGCATCACCTAGCTCACAATTTGTGTCTTCGTATCGTTTCACCTAACATTGCAGGTTTAAACAACAGTCAGCACGGAGGAGAACCGGCTCAACTGCTTTTTTCAATAGCCAAAAGATATAATTTAAACGAGAAGTAGTTTAATGAGTCTTAAATTAATGAAAAGTAAAAAAGGATTAATGGCAAGTGACTCAAATTCAGCCACGAGGGCATCCTGTCGACGTGTTTCGCCCTAATTGGGGCTCATCAGGACAGGAGTAGCAAAGTTGTAATATTTAATACAGACACCTTATGGGAAGTACAGCATCACCTAGCTCACAATTTGTGTCTTCGTATCGTTTCACCTAACATTGCAGGTTTAAACAACAGTCGGCACGGAGGAGATCCGGCTCAACTGCCTTTTTCCATAGCCATGTTTAAAGACTTTCAGATCTTATAAAGGCATTTTCATTGATATATGAAATTCGCGTGTTTTTTGTAGATTATAATTAAATAAGAATATTTGCGTATTACAATCTTTGCTCTTTGATAATTAATTTTTGTTGTAATAATCAAGGAAGTACTTCGATGATTAAAATAAACTTATGTGTTATGAACAATTAATAAATTATATGTCTATCTAATAAAATCCTATAGAAATGATCTACTTATAGATCTTGATTTTGAATGTTAAACTTCACTAGAATTATTATGAAAAATTATGACAATGATACAAACTTAAATATTGCAGTCACATGTATATAATCAGACCTTTATTCTAATAGAATTCCTTTTGTTTTTGAAAGACGTTTTATTATTCAACATTTAATAAAAAAAAGAAAATAGTGCAAGTCCTCCTTAAGTAAAAAGTATGTGTAATGAAAATAAATTCCCTCAGTATAATTAGATGCCTAAATTCTATTATTCTATTTTTGACAAATGTTTTTGAGGACACAAATGGTGTCCATGTTGTGCTTTTGTTTGTTCACAGGTAAAGCTGAAACATCTGTATAACATCTGGTGGTTGAGGTCTTGGTAAGTGTGCCCGAAAGAGTGAAATTCAAGTTTTATGGCTATGTTAGTGGTGTTAAGATAAGGTTTCCGCATTCCCCTTATACGAGCACAGTGAAATTTTGTTGGTTATTGTATTAAAAAATACGGTGGCGCTCATTAAAGGTATTTTTGGTCTATTATTCACCCATGACCCAAGCTCATGATCTACCCAGAGCTAACACTCGACTAGCCGTTTATATCTTAAGAGTTTTTCTTTGTCTCAAGCCATTTACCATCCGACATTACCTTGGGCTTAAAAGAAAAAGAAGAAATTCTCGACCCCGTGATATCAGATTAAGGTTTAGAAAATAGGGAGGTTTGATTTATAGCTGATAGTCACGAGGATAAAGAACTATAAAATTACAAAAATGTATATTCATTACAGTAGGTATCTTGCTTTATGTTGTGTGTTAGACAACAGTTTAGGAATCAAGTAAAAGACTTTAGAAACTACCTAGAAGCAGATATAAACATTGACCACAACATCGTAATTATGAAGGCCGCACATAAATTAAAAAATTTGAAAAAAAGAAACAAAAAAGGCACTTTGACTTAGAGAAACTAAAAGATAAAGATATTCAACAAATATTCGAAAAAATTCAAATGAATTGCTAAAAGATATCGGGAAAATATCTGATACTAAGGAAGTAGAAATAGAATGGAATAACATTAAATCCAGCCTAGACATGGCGGGCAGAGATATTCTGGGGTATACACAAAAAGAAAATACCAAACCATGGACAACAAAGGATATCCTGAATTTAATAGAAGAAAGAGAAAGGTACAAAAATAAATCAAATGAAACAGGAAAACAAAGATACGAAGTCATAAAATGGGAAATTATTCGCAAATGCAGTAAAGCTAAAGAACAATGGATTGATGAAAAATGCAAAGAGATACAAACTAAGATGGAAATAGGAAAGACAGACGAGGCATACAAACTAATTAGAATCAATTTTAGGGAAATAAAACCGTATAGCAAAAATATAAGGAATGCAGGAGGAAACGACATTATAGAATTCCTTTTGTTTTTGAAAGACGTTTTATTATTCAACATTTAATAAAAAAGAAAATAGTGCAAGTCCTCCTTAAGTAAAAAGTATGTGTAATGAAAATAAATTCTCAGTATAATTAATGCCTAAATTTATTATTTAATAATGTTTAGCACAAACCAGGCTAAGACTGTCAAATTTATGCAATATTATCTCTGAAAAAAAAATTATACATTAAATATCAAACAGATCGTCGATTGCATCTAGGAAATATGCGTTTATATTAAATTCATGTTATATATATATATACATATATAAAATTAGTAATATTGACTGTTCTTATAATGTATATGTAAGTTAAATATTGGGGATACAGTCAGATTGCGTACTTATTTAGAATAAACTTCTTTTAACCATTTCAAGCTTTCGAAAATCGTTTATTTTCTTCATCAGGATACTAAAATCTATTATTTAACATTTATATAAAAATAATGTGAGTTACTTACGATTATAAAGTTTACAATTATACAAACATAATATGACATCTATATGACATGGACAGGTTTTTGTTCATACGTGCACATTTAAAAGTTTCTTATAAACATTTGCATAATTAAAGTGAATGTAGCAAAGATATTAAATGAACTAAAGTAAAATAGTTATTATAGGTCTGGTTGATAAAAATAAAAATAGAAAATAAAATGTGTTATACTAGTTCTTAAAAATATAGCTAATCGTATTGTACTAAAGGTGTTATAAGTCTGTAAAGTGTGGTAGTTTTATAGAAGTTTGGAATTATTTTTATTCTTTATTATTGTCATAAGGTAGGAATAAATATTGTTTAAATTTTGTGTGTCGGTTTTTTTATTAATAGGGTTGTCTTCTAGAGAAATCGTGATCATTTCAAGAAATAAACGCTTTCTATAGTTTGTTTCCCTGAATATAATTTTGGCGTCATTATAATTCATTACATGGCCTGTATCAATTACATGGGAAGCAAGCGCGCATGTTTTGTTGTTAAGTCTGCAATCACTTTTGTGTGAGGTCAGTCTTGCAGATAACCACCTTGATGTATGACCAACATACCTACCATTACAGTTATGACAGGGTATACTGTAGACTACTCCTGACTGTCGGAGTGTAGGTGTGTGGTCTTTAAGACTACTATATAATACCCTATCTAAAGTTATAACTGGTTGTTTGATAAGCTTTATGTTTGGAAGATCCTTAAAAAAGATGTTTTAGTTTATCGGTAAGTTTATCAATATATGGAAGTGCGATAAACATTGTAGGAGACGTGGAGCTGGTATTAGTGTCTGTAGTATTGTTGGAGAAAGTTTCAATTATTGTGGTATTTTTTCTTGCGGTTGTGTTAAAAATTAGTTTGTTGATTAGAGGCTTCGGATACGAATTAGTAAGTAGTAGGTCTCTGAGTAATAATAGATTTTTGTATCGTAGGGTAGGGTGTGTAACAGATTCAATTTTTCGTTTTAGGCCTAAAACTGTGTTGATTTTCATGCTTAACGGATGAAACGAGTAATAATTCAAAAACCTACCAGAAGATATCGGTTTGCGATACCAGTCTGTAATTAATATATTATCAGTGCGTAACACTTTCATATCTAAAAAAGGTATTGAGTAATTTGATTCCTTTTCTATGGTAAATTGTATGGCAGGATTGTAGCTATTGAATATTTGAAACGTATTCCTCACTATCACAAGGTACACAACAAATCAAATCATCAATGTACTTTTGATGAATGGAAATTCGAAATCAAATTTGGTGATGCGGTCGTTTAGTAGATCATCCATAACATATTGTGCAATTATGGGAGATACGCTGGCTCCCATGGGAGTACCTAGTGTTTGTTTGTAAAATTGGTTATTGAATGAAAAGTACGTTGTATCAAATAAAAATCTATAAGCTTAAGAAAATTTGTTTTTGTAATTTTACAATTATTTTGAATAGTCTCCCAATGTGATTCAATGCTGTTTTTGGCCAAGTCTACTGAAATATTGCTGAACAACGAAATAACATCTAAACTAATGATAACAAAACCTTGGGGTATCTCCAAGATATATATATATATATATATATATATATATATATATATATTTATATTTATATATATATATATATATATATATATTCTCAGTATACCCTGTCATAACTGTAATGGTAGGTATGTTGGTCATACATCAAGGTGGTTATCTGCAAGACTGACCTCACACAAAAGTGATTGCAGACTTAACAACAAAACATGCGCTTGCTTCCCATGTAATTGATACAGGCCATGTAATGAATTATAATGACACCAAAATTATATTCAGGAAACAAACTATAGAAAGCGTTTATTTCTTGAAATGATCGCGATTTCTCTAGAAGACAACCCTATTAATAAAAAACCGACACACAAAATTTAAACAATATTTATTCCTACCTTATGACAATAATAAAGAATAAAAATAATTCCAAACTTCTATAAAACTAGACATGGCGGGCAGAGATATTCTGGGGTATACACAAAAGAAAATACCAAACCATGGACAACAAAGGATATCCTGAATTTAATAGAAGAAAGAGAAAGGTACAAAAATAAATCAAATGAAACAGGAAAACAAAGATACGAAGTCATAAAATGGGAAATTATTCGCAAATGCAGTAAAGCTAAAGAACAATGGATTGATGAAAAATGCAAAGAGATACAAACTAAGATGGAAATAGGAAAGACAGACGAGGCATACAAACTAATTAGAATCAATTTTAGGGAAATAAAACCGTATAGCAAAAATATAAGGAATGCAGGAGGAAACGACATTATAGAAAATGTAGAGAAAGTGGGTAGATAGCAAGAATATATAGGGAATTTATATGCAGAAGAGGAACTATCTGCATTAGAACAGGAATCAGACATTGAAAATGATAACTTGGGATATCCTATACTTAGAAATGAGTTTGAATTAGCATTAAAGGGTTTGAAAAATGGTAAGGCTTCGGGTACAGAAAAGGTGCAAGCAGAAACTCTAAAAGCCGCTGGACAAGCAGTAACTGAACGTCTCTTCCAACTTGTAAGCTATATGTATGAGACAGGCGAGATACCAAAAGATTTCAAACGTAAAACATCATATAACCAAACCAAAAAAGAAAGGCGCGGATAGAAGTGAAAATTTTTGAACAATATTTTTGACAGCACACGTATCATAAATATTAACTAGAATTGTACAAAGGCGAATAGAAAAACGAGCTAGAGAAATACTAGGAGAAGCCAATTCGGGTTTAGGCAAAACAGAGGAACACGGGAGGCTATTTTAGCTATGAGGGTGATGATAGAAAAAACAATAGAAAAGGGGGAAATGTGTAGGCTAGCTCTGAATAGAAATCAATGGAGATACACACCCAACCAGTCCCAAAATAGATAAATTAATGACGAAAAAAGTAACTGTACTTAAACATGATGATTATTATAACCAACTACAAGTATTGGTTTGGCAATATTCTCGAATAATGTTAATTGTGTGCAAGGATTTACTGGAAAACTATTAATTCGGCAAATGTCTAAGTGTTGGGAGATCTTGGCAGCCATGGCTGCTTAATCCTCTTCACTGAATCTTGGTGAAATAGGGCATAAAATTAGAAAACAATAGAAGGGGAACCGAGCTGTATACAGGCTGTGTGAGAATTTCAGGGAACTGTGTAGGCTAGCTCAGAATATAAATAAGTGCAGGTACGTGTCCAACCAGTTTTGAGACGGAAACCTAATAACGAAAAAATAAGAGCAGATAAATCTGATGATTATTATAAACAACTACAGGTGTTGGTTGTGAAATATCTGCAACTAATGTTGACTGTGCAAAAAGATATATTGGAAAAAATGTTAAATTGGTAAATGTTCTAGTGCTAGGGGAACTTGGCAGCAACAGGCTACTTACCGCTCTTCACAACCACTGAATGTCGGAGGAATAGGGTAATAATTGTAAAACAATTGAAGGGGACCGAACTGCATCTAACAAGAAAGAACAGCGCCTATAATGAAAGACAACAAACATAGAAACAAGAAGGAAATTGTTGAAAGCATATGTGTGGAGCACACCACAGTATGCCTATGAAATACGGACAGTAGAAAAAGTAGACAGAAAAACGGTAGCAACCTTTTGGAATGTTGTGCTTCAGATGTATGAGGAAGATAGTATGGACAGACAAAGTTAATAACAATTAGGTTATAGAAATAGTAGGAGAACAAGGATATCTGTTGAAAAAAATAGGAGAAATAGAAGGGCAAAATGCGTTCTAAGGCATTTTTGGGGAATAGTATGGGATATATTACAAGCAGAGATAGGAAAAAGGATGTAGATTTAGACCCATATCAGATAGTGATAGAAGCAGACAGTGCAAGTTTCAGGGAAATGCGTACGTTAGTTCAGAATAGGAAATAATGATAGTACGCGTCTAACCAGTTCCAGGACTGAAGACCTAATGATGATGAAGGGTTGCTGCTATCACCAAAACTAACTTACATACCATTACTGATGATGTTTTAATTGTAGGCTACTAAGCATTGCATTAAAAAAAATTTTTAAGTTTTCAGTTGACCCGTTTACGAGCTATAATATTTTCCCATATAAGGGTTGCTGCCACCTCCCAAGACTGACCTTCGTGCGCTGTTGGTGGTGTTTACTTTTAGAACAGATTATTAGAGGAATGCATGTGAAAATTTTGTTCCAGTCTTATACGAGGTACGATTTATTTAGTTTAAGGGTTGCTGCTACCCTCAAGACTGGTTTTCGTGCACTGTTGTTGGTGGATGTTTTGTTACATCAAGGTGGTTATCTGCAAGACTGACCTCACACAAAAGTGATTGCAGACTTAACAACAAAACATGCGCTTGCTTCCCATGTAATTGATACAGGCCATGTAATGAATTATAATGACACCAAAATTATATTCAGGAAACAAACTATAGAAAGCGTTTATTTCTTGAAATGATCACGATTTCTCTAGAAGACAACCCTATTAATAAAAAAACCGACACACAAAATTTAAACAATATTTATTCCTACCTTATGACAATAATAAAGAATAAAAATAATTCCAAACTTCTATAAAACTACCACACTTTACAGACTTATAACACCTTTAGTACAATATGATTAGCTATATTTTTAAGAACTAGTATAACACATTTTATTTTCTATTTTTATTTTTATCAACCAGACCAATAATAACTATTTTACTTTAGTTCATTTAATATCTTTGCTACATTCACTTTAATTTTGCAAATGTTTATAAGAAACTTTTAAATGTGCACGTATGAACAAAAACCTGTCCATGTCATATAGATGTCATATTATGTTTGTATAATTGTAAACTTTATAATCGTAAGTAACTCACATTATTTTTTATATAAATGTTAAATAATAGATTTTTAGTATCCTGATGAAGAAAATAAACGATTTTCGAAAGCTTGAAATGGTTAAAAGAAGTTTATTCTAAATAAGTACGCAATCTGACTGTATCCCCAATATTTAACTTACATATACATTATAAGAACAGTCAATATTACTAATTTTATTCGAAGTATGGGGTTTTACCAACACATCCGTGTTACTTACGGTAATGAAGCCGTCTACCATCTTAAACAATGGGCAACATTAATAAGAAAATTAGCATCTATTAGAAATCGACAAGTTTATCTACTTTCATGTCGCACTAACAACCTTCGACCAAAACATATTGCAACATCATTACGTTGTGTTGAAAATCTACTCGTGTGTAACTCAAGAAAAACACAACGAGCAGTTTTAAAGTTGTATGAAAACTTTAGCAAGAAGATATTAAATTTAGAAATCAGTATCACCGTACATAATCTCAAAAGTTTACATAATCAATTAAATACTACTATAAGATATGCAAAAAACTCGCTACCGAACAATATTACTCTAGAGTTTCAACAGAGAATGTCTATACACTACAATAAGATTTTTTCCAACATAAAAAATACAAATTTAAAGAAAATAAAGAGACTTAAAGATGAAGAACTAATTAACATCAGTACCCAAGATACTTGGTTTGTCAATCTATCTACCATTAACATACCATCTGAGATTAAACAATTCATGGCACTAGGACCTAAGTTCAGCGTAAGTCCCACGACAGGTGATATAAACCTACCAAAATTACTAGCTGATGTAGAATCAATAATATCTAATGTTAATACAGATCAGAAAAATGTCTTACTTGCACGCCACCAATATTATAACCAACTTCACACACAATTCACCAAAATCATATACTGAATTTAGAAGGTTATTAATCAAATCCTCAATTTTCATGAATAATCATAAGGAGTTAATTTTAACGAAGTCCGATAAAGGAAACGTTTCTGTATTGTTACATAAAACTCAATATAATGAAATGGCCAACGAAATTGTCAAAGACCGTAAATATTATATTCCTATTAATAATGACCCAACTAGTACTATCCAACAAAAGTCTAATAAAATTATAACAGAACTCAAGAAAATAAGAACCTAAATAATGAAAGCTTCACAATTAATGATCTACAATTCCATCTCACCTAAATTTTACGAACTACCGAAAATTCATAAGCCTATACTTTCCCTACGGCCCATAATTTCATCCATATCTGCACCCAATTGTAAAATATCTGAAATAGTCACTAATATCCTTACAGCGTCATACAATACCTCGAATCCGTATTATGTCCAAGACTCTTTTCAGTTTGCAGCTTTCATCAATAACTTGGAGATACCCCAAGGTTTTGTTATCATTAGTTTAGATGTTATTTCGTTGTTCAGCAATATTTCAGTAAACTTGGCCAAAAACAGCATTGAATCGCATTGGGAGACTATTCAAAATAATTGTAAAATTACAAAACAAATTTTCTTAAGCTTATAGATTTTTATTTGATACAACGTACTTTTCATTCAATAACCAATTTTACAAACAAACACTAGGTACTCCCATGGGAGCCAGCGTATCTCCATAATTGCACAATATGTTATGGATGATCTACTAAACGACCGCATCACCAAATTTGATTTCAATTTCCATTCATCAAAAAGTACGTTGATGATTTGATTTGTTGTGTACCTTGTGATAGTGAGGAATACGTACTTCAAATATTCAATAGCTACAATCCTGCCATACAATTTACCATAGAAAAGGAATCAAATTACTCAATACCTTTTTTAGATATGAAAGTGTTACGCACTGATAATATATTAATTACAGACTGGTATCGCAAACCGATATCTTCTGGTAGGTTTTGAATTATTACTCGTTTCATCCGTTAAGCATGAAAATCAACACAGTTTTAGGCCTAAAACGAAAAATTGAATCTGTTACACACCCTACCCTACGATACAAAATCTATTATTACTCAGAGACCTACTACTTACTAATTCGTATCCGAAGCCTCTAATCAACAAACTAATTTTTAACACAACCGCAAGAAAAATACCACAATAATTGAAACTTTCTCCAACAATACTACAGACACTAATACCAGCTCCACGTCTCCTACAATGTTTATCGCACTTCCATATATTGATAAACTTACCGATAAACTAAAACATCTTTTTAAGGATCTTCCAAACATAAAGCTTATCAAACAACCAGTTATAACTTTAGATAGGGTATTATATAGTAGTCTTAAAGACCACACACCTACACTCCGACAGTCAGGAGTAGTCTACAGTATACCCTGTCATAACTGTAATGGTAGGTATGTTGGTCATACATCAAGGTGGTTATCTGCAAGACTGACCTCACACAAAAGTGATTGCAGACTTAACAACAAAACATGCGCGCTTGCTTCCCATGTAATTGATACAGGCCATGTAATGAATTATAATGACACCAAAATTATATTCAGGGAAACAAACTATAGAAAGCGTTTATTTCTTGAAATGATCGCGATTTCTCTAGAAGACAACCCTATTAATAAAAAAACCAACACACAAAATTTAAACAATATTTATTCCTACCTTATGACAATAATAAAGAATAAAAATAATTCCAAACTTCTATAAAACTACCACACTTTACAGACTTATAACACCTTTAGTACAATACGATTAGCTATATTTTTAAGAACTAGTATAACACATTTTATTTTCTATTTTTATTTTTATCAACCAGACCTATAATAACTATTTTACTTTAGTTCATTTAATATCTTTGCTACATTCACTTTAATTTTGCAAGTGTTTATAAGAAACTTTTAAATGTGCACGTATGAACAAAAACCTGTCCATGTCATATAGATGTCATATTATGTTTGTATAATTGTAAACTTTATAATCGTAAGTAACTCACATTATTTTTTATATAAATGTTAAATAATAGATTTTTAGTATCCTGATGAAGAAAATAAACGATTTTCGAAAGCTTGAAATGGTTAAAAGAAGTTTATTCTAAATAAGTACGCAATCTGACTGTATCCCCAATATTTAACTTACATATACATATATATATATATATATATATATATATATATATTGCTGTGATAAGGGGTTGTTTACGGGTGTATTGAGTAGTAAAGGTCGTGTAGTAACAATAAATAGCAATAGGAATCAGAAAACTGCATTTATTTAGCAGAAAAATAGGTAATTCATACATGATGTAGATAGCAAGCATTTAACACCCTGTATATAGACTGTAATTAACTTTAAAAGATGCAAGTAAGCATATCTTACAACAATAGAACGCGTATTTAGCAGAAAAATAGATAATTCATACATTATGTAAATAGCAAGCATTTAACATTCTATATAAACCGTTATTAATTTTAAGTAATGCCAGTGAGCATATCTTTCAACAATAGAATGCGTATTCAGAAGAGAAATAATCGACATGTAATTGAGAAGTGTTTTACAATTTATAAAATAAAGACGCCGAAGATAAAAGATAAAATCTAACAAAGCTTCAGCAATTACGCTGGAATAATAAGCGCTTTGATAAGAAAATGCAGTTTCAAAGATGCATAAATACATGAACGAAAACAGCATTAGAGATACATCATTTATTTTGTACAATTATCCAAAAGGCGATATCTACACAAAACAACGTATGGCAAAGATAACAGATAATAAAGTATCAATAGCAAATAAACACCATTACACGGAAATCCAAATTAATTACATCAGAAACAACTTCAAAATACAAGGAATATTAAACACAAAACCTGGTTGGTTAAAATAATCTGCAGAACTGCTTGAAAACCCAGCTCAGAGGTAGTGGAAAAAGGCTATTTAACACCCAGCGGTGATAACACAACTCAGTTCAAACTGATGCACGTCGAAGCCTGGACACTGTTGACCAGAAATCCAGGCGTAATAAATAAAGTATAATAGATCAAATTTAAGTTACAGTGAAATAGTGCAACAATTACGTTAAGCATATATGATGAGTTTTCACCGTTTTTTTTTATAGAAAACGTAAGTAGAAATTAAGTAATTGATTTAAATTAAATATTTATAATAATATGGCTTCAAATCAGCGGTGACAATTCAAGTCTGTGTCGACAATAATATTTCTGGTATATTTCTGAACAATTCAAGTCTGTGTTGACAATAATATTTCTGGTATATTTCTGGAGATTTCAAAGCTGCGTCGAAAGTATTTATAAGAGGAGATTCAAAGC